>CAUYQG010145220.1:0-23633 GCA_963574415.1 Tarsius wallacei | reverse complement strand
GTGGAAGGGAAGTGGGATTAATAGTAGTCAATATCTGTCTGGGGATGGGGGGGCACACCTCATCAACAAGGGTACCTGCACAATGCATATTTGTATACCTAACCCTTAACTGTACCCCACAATTTTAAAATAAAAAATATGTATTAAAAAATTAAAAAATTAAAAAAAATTTTAAAACAATGTTAACAATATTATTAATAATATTATTAATGCATGTATACATAATTATGCATAGATAATTATTTAAATATAAAATAAATATATTGTATAATTATTAGTAGTAATTTTAACAATTTTTTGTGTAATATTCCAGAAATTCCAAAGTTTCCTATTGACAATCCTCCCGGTATATATACCGGGTACCATTTCCAAGACGATCCACCCTCTTACCCCTACTGCCTCTGCATATACAGAAATCTGCAAATACTCAAAGTATCATAGTCTGTTCTGCAGATACAAAAGTCAGTCCTTTGTTTAAGCCAGCTTTGCTTTCCATGGAAAAATAGCCCCAAATACATAGATCTGCTCAGCTCAAATAGTTCAAGGGTCAACTGTATATATTTTATACATATGTGTGTAATATTTATTTCTATAAAATATGTCTAATTTTTGCGATTTATATGTAATGTTTTTCACCTTTCTTTTTCACATAAAAACTTTATCTGGGAGTTTATTTTATATGGATATGACATATATACACATAGTATTCCAATGGAAAAATCTACAAATTTTAACTGGTTTCCTATAATGAAATTAAGGTAATTTCCCCATTCTTTTGCTGTTAAAAAAAATTGTGCTACAATAAAAAACAGCCATAATTTTTTCTGTCTGTAAAATTTGGACTCTTAAAGCCTAAATCACTATTTTTATTTTGTGCTGTTCACTCACCATCTCAAAATCCAAGAGCCTCAATTTGCTTAATCAACCTTTGGACAAGGAATTATATCTTTTGCTTATATATATCTTCCTTAACGATGACTAGCCTAAGTTAGGCACCCTTGTCCCCAAATAAAAAGATTCTATATTAAAACAAAAATAACATACAACCAAAAGATTTTCCTCTCAGTGCTGATTATTTTGGTTTCCCACCTTCCTGCATCAAAGATGCATTATTAACAATAATGTTAACAATATTATTATCAATAATATTATTAATGTATTTATGTAAAATTACTCATACAAAATTATTTAAATATAATATAAAATATTTAAATATATTATTGTATAATAATTATCAATAATTTTAACACGTTTTGATTTTTGATTGTGTTCTTTCAGTCAGCAGTTTCCTGTCTCTCCCCTCCCAAATTTTGTTTACAGCCACTACTTAATCTTATGTATTTAATCGTCTATTTGCTCAATACCCGGCCTCCTGTATTCAAATGTGTACTGTATGAACACTGGGTCCTTACCTGTTTCACTATTTAACATATCTTAGGGTCTAGAGAAAAGCCTAATGTGTAGTAATTACTCAATACAATTTGTTGAATAAATAATTATTTGCCATGTGATTAGTTATTGTTGATACATCTCATATTATTATGCCAGTTTTATAAAATAAACCTTATTATCTTTGTACCAGCAGTATGAAAGCTGAAACTCAGGGGGTTTAGCAAATCACTAAATAACAGAAGTTAGTGAGTTTGAGATCTGCTTTTAAACTTAGGTCACTAAGAATCCAAAACTTGTGTTTCTCTACATAATCCTACATCCTTGGAGTATGGTTTTCCCTTTTGAACTTGATTCTTTTAACATCTCACATTCCTTAGGGCTCCAAAGTGCAACTGATTCAAGAAAGGTCAGGTTTCCATGAGGAAGGGAAAGAAAAGGAGCTAGGGTGAACCCAGAAACAACGCAGAGGGGCAGAGGGAGGAATTCAGGTGCCAACCTTCAACTGCCTCTAAGGACAAAAAAAAAAAAAAAAAGGCACAGCTGAGAATAACTCTCTTAAAGCCAGAACTGGGAGCATGGCCAACCCTTAAAGTGTGCTCATTCTGACATAAAGGCAGCAGTGAGGTAACTACAGCTCCAGTCATTATTAGCTTGGACAAGACAGGATATAACACTTCTCTGGTTCTGCTTTTGATTTTTCCGAAGCAGACATAGAGTTCTTATGTTACATGCATGAAGGGTATATATGAAGCATGGAAGTCAGGCAGAGCTGAACAAGACAGATGTCCCTTTCTCATCACAGCTTTGGACACAGGTAAGGCTTTTATCCAAGGCCAAATCTACCAGGTGCTCCTCTCCAGGTTGTTACTCAACTGGACAAAATTTGAGCAGTTTGGTAACACACCTAATTCTATTCCTCTGCTCACATAGGGAAGATTTCATCAGTTCCTCTCTTCTCTGAGTTTCAGTTTTCTTTACCTTTGCTATAGAGTAAGTGAAATCTAAGACCACAAAAGAAAGATATTACTCAGATGTTTTTTGTTTGCCTGTTTGGTTTGGTTTGTTTGTTTTGTTTTGGCAATTCTGTTCTATAAAATTTTCTGAGTTAGGAAAGTTCCAGTCCCTGGAACTTCCTTAGGGCATATACCACCTCCAGTTCCTGTTTTTCCTCTGATTAACTCAGGGAAGACATGCCTCAGTGAACCATTTATGAAGCAGAGGACAGCTGGAGACACTACTTCTTTAGGACAATTCTATGATTATAGAAGACTAGGTCCCTATTTTTAGAACAGCCAGTCAACGATTAACAAGGGAATGCTACTGGGGAAGTTCTAGAGGGACTCACAAAGACCTTATGGGCTGGGCATGGATCACCAGCTTCTGAAAAGTCTTCCACTGGAGGAAAGGCCCCAGCTATTCTTTTCCAGTAGTTTCCAGAAGATCATTGGGAAACCCAACAAGGTCTTTAATCTCTGCTCCCTCCTCCTCTTCAAACCTCTCCACCAGCACCACATGCCACCTAACTGACATGAAAGGCAGATTCCTGTGAAAATGGTTTCAGTAGGATATAGTTGAATATGGAAATCATCTAATGGAAACTCTAGGAATAGTGAACTTTCTGAAATCCATGCATTAATTATTACATTCATACATCTAAAAATACACATAAATTGCTTAATCTGGACAGGTTTACTTTTATCAATAAAATAGAAATAAGTTCCTGGTCTGAAGGCATTTGTAGATTAAATAATAAAATTAAGATGTCAATAGTTCACTCAAGTACAATTGAATAACTAAAAAAATTAATACATGCAGGAATAATTTTATCTGGAAACATCACAGGGGAGACACATTTTAGTTTTAAAGATGATAAGAAATAAGTTAGCCAGGTGGAGAAAGGGTATGTGCAACCACAAGTGATGTCATGAGCAAAAGTATAGTCAAAAATCAGCAAACAAAAACTCATGAGACAGATCTGTCCAGTCCTGTTTTATATGGCCATAAACTAAAGATGACTTTGACATTTTTTAGAGGGTTAAAAAAAGTCAACAAAATAATAGTTTATGGCATCTGGAATTATATAAAATTCAAATGAAATTTTAATGACTAAAATAAAGTTTTATTGGAACTCAGCCAGGTGCATTTGTTTAGGTATTGTATATATTTTTATGCTTATTTTTCATATACCTATATTATATATATTATGTATTATATGTATTATTTGTATATACTTATGTATGTATATGTGTATTTGTTTAGTCACTGAAAATAGTTATGACAGAGATCATATGGTCCATAAAGCATAAAATATTTTACATCTGGCCTTTTACAGAAAAAAATCTGCAAACTCTTGATATAGAAGCATGAAAAGAAGTAATTTGCTCAATAATTAACAAAAATATATTCTCAGCATTGGTGTACATTAAGATTCCCAGATAACAGAAGGGAAAAAAGATGAGATCTAAGTAATATGCTGTATACATATTGTATATCTTTCAAAAAACCTGTTTGTTTTTATTACATTTTTTATGATCATGTTTTTGATCATACCCATTACCAAATTATTTAACTTACAAGTTACTTTACCTCTCTAAACTTCAATTCATCCATTAACAATATCAGGAAGATGATAATTGTGTCATAATCAGACAGTTATTGTGAGAAAAATATGGATAACCGTAAAATACATAGTGTAATTGCATTATGTAGTCAGTTAATATTACCAATGTATGCTCATAGTTTTATTTTTATTATTACTGCTTTTATTGGTGCTATGTAACAAATGTAGCTCATTGTAGAATGTCTGGAAAACTGAAAATTAAAAATTCCTATTGTTCATCCTGCCACTTGAATGTGATTATTGCAAAATTTTCCGTATTCCTATGCACATGTTTATGAAGTTAGAATCTTGCATGTATGCATATGTATTCTTGTGTTGTTTTCACCTACTTCTATATGATATGTATTATTCAATAGTGGTAAATATTTATTTATTTATTTTTTTGAGTTGGAATCTCACTCTGTCGCCCAGACTGGAGTGTAGTGGCCGCTCCCGGCCACTGCAGCCTCGACCTGCTGGGCTCTGGCGATCCTTCCGCTTCAGCCTTCCAAGTAGTTGGAACTACAGGCGTGCACTACCACGCCCAGCTGATTTTTGATTTATTGTGGAGATAAGGTCTCGCTTGCCCAGGCGGGTCTCGAACCCGCGGACTCAGGCAATCCACTCACCTCAGCCTCCCAAAGGCGCGGGATTACAGGCTGAGCCACCGAGCCTGGCTATGTTTTTTAAAAATAACTTATATGATTACATAATGTTTTCTTAAATTCCTGGGTCATAATTTACCTAATCGTAGACTAGTAGTTGTTTCCAATTTTGACACAATAATTACACAGTCCTGAACAGGTTTATATGTGAAATTATTGTGTTTCTTTTGTGTGTGTGTGTGTGTGTGTGTGTGTGCATGTGTGTGTGTGTGTGTGTTTAAAACATCTGACATGGAATCTACCCTCTTAACAAAATTTTGAGTACACAGTACAGTATTTTTAATTACAGGCACAGAGTTATATAAGAGAGCTCTAGAAGTTGTTTATCTTGCCTAACTGAAACTTTACACTCTTTTAAAGCAACTCTTGGCTTAATCCTTTCCTCAGCACCTAATAACTACTATGCTATAGCCTGTTTCTATAAACTTGAGTATTTTAGATGCCTCATATAAGTGGAATCATGCACTATCCTTCTGTGTCTGGCTTATTTTATTTAGCATAATTTCCTCCACGTTCATCCCTGTTGATGCATATGGCAGTCTTCCTTCTTTTTAAAGGCTGAATAATATTCCATTGTTTTTATATATCACATTTTCTTTATCCACTCATTTGTCAATGAACATTTATGTTGTTTCCATATCTTGCCTATTATGTATAATTCTTCAGTGAACATGGAAGTGCATATATCTCTTTGAGATTCTGATTTCAGTTCCTTTGGATATATATACTCCAAAACAGGATTATTTTATTATATGCTAATTCTATTTTTAATTTTTTGAGGATACTCCATAGTGGCTGCAACATTTACATTCCCACCAAACGGGTACAAGCTTTCGATTTGGGGCATGTTGTTGTTGCATGTATTATGTTTACAGTTTTTGAGTACAGGTATAGGTAATTGTCATAATATTAACTGGAAATCATTTCATCTTATTTTTGGTTCTGAAATAGTTTACCTAAAGATAAATTATAAGATTTATCTGTTTCTTGAAAAATAAATTACTTCATCCACTAGGCTATCCTGGTTTATAGCCTTTTGAGTGGTAATCTTTTGAAAACATTCCTTCAAACCCCGCATATTTTTCTCTCTTTTATTCAAGATAGAATCTTGCTATGACTAGAAAATTATCAATCTCATTTTAAAAGTCACATATGATAGTATTTTATCATTTCTTATCATATTTTGTTAATATAATAGTATTTTCTTATCATTTTAAAAATTTCATATTGTATCTGAGGAATAAGAAGTGTGTTTTCCACCTCTTATTCCTAAATTGCTTATTTATTTTTATTTTTTTAAAGTTTCCAATAATTTATCTTCATTTAATTTTTCAAAGGACCAACTTTTAGAGATATTTACCAGTTTTACAATTTTTAAATTAATTTCTGCTTTTAATTCTATTTTTCTCCTTTCTGCGTCAATTTTGGTTACTAAGTTGATTTTAAAACCAATTTGATTTTTTATGTGATAATAAAATCATTAATTTTCTTTTCCAAAATTGTAAACCTGAATCTATTGTCTTATGTCATGTGTGTTGTCAGCAGAAATCTGCTGTTATTCTGAGTTTTTTTTTTTTCTTTTTCTATGTAGCCTAAAAGATGTTTTAGTTGTAGATTGTGTGGTTTTGCTTTTTTAACTTTTTTTTCTGGATACTTATAGAAAGCTTTATCTACCCTCAAAATAAAAGAAAAATGATACAAAGATTATAGTATATTGATGTGAGTATATTTTCATGTATTTTGTTGTGTACTAATGAATGCTTTCAGTTCAAAAACTGTTAGCTCAATTACTTTAAATTTTTTTCTAGAACTTTCTTTTTTATTTCTATATTTTGATCTATTATTCCATGTTACTAGAAATGTATCTATTTTTATTTCTTGAGATTTTAAAATTTCTCTTGTCATTTTTATCACTTCATAGTTTTTCCCAAGAAAGCAGGTGTAATTTCTCAAATGTTCTCTTATTCTCTTCAGTATTTAGCATTGTTTTTTCACATCCTTTAAATTTTATTGACTTTTAAAAATTTTCCAGATGTGTTATTCTTACCATATATTGAACATGTTCATGACTGCTTATTCGATATTTATTTAATTTTTTTGACAGTACTGGTTACATGTTTCTTTTATTACTTTTTTCTTTTTTTTAGAAGAAGGACATCTTTATTTGATAAACTGAATATTTCTCATTAGTTTAAATTGTGTTCATATATTCCCTGACTTTACACTGTTTACTTATTGTGAAATACAAGGGGCTATAGTGTCTTATAATAAAGCAGTAGTTTCTAACTGACATACTATGTTTACCATATCATTGATCCTGTTGTTTTATTCAAAACTGTGTGGGTTTTGTGTTTATATGAGCTTAAGCAATTAAAGATAAAATACAGTTGCCAAAATCTCCCAACAACCTTTTGCTCAAAAGTGTTGATTTTTAAAATTTACTTTTTGTGACCTGCCTGGGCAACTTGGTGAGACCTCATCTCTACAATAAATCAAAAAAATCAGCCGGGCATGGTAGCGTGTGCCTGTAATTCCGGCTACTCGGAAGACTGAGGCGGAAGGATCGCCAGAGCCCAGCAGGTCGAGGCTGCGGTGGCCGGGAGCGGCCACTGCACTCCAGTCTGGGTGACAGAGTGAGACTCCAACTCAAAAAAACTAAAACTAAAACTAAACTAAACTAAAATAAAATAAAATAAAATTTACTTGTATTATTTTTAAGAAATATTGGTTTTTTTCCTGCAGAGATACTGTAATGTTTTACATATATTCTCAAATGCCAAAGTGTTCAACAGGGCACAAATGGTTGTCAGTCCTTCTTTGATCTTGCTCTTACTTCATGAGTTCTAGTTGATTTTTCTTAGCTTAGTAATGTCATCTTTTTTCATACCATGTATTATTTTTAAGCCACCTATTAGGCTTACTGTTTCAGGAACATTAATATGTGTTAGTGTGGCTTCTATTTCCAATTTTATTTTTACCAATTTCCCCATTGTATGCATCCTGTGAGAGGCCACCTCAAGCCTGTCTGTGCAAATTTTCCATCTTAGGTCAAGTCAAGTCCATGTTTTACTGCTTTAGGTAAAAACGTTATTTCTACTACTATTATAATGCATTTTCATTACGATATTTTTTATAGTTACATGTAGCACTCTGTCTATGCCTGTCTTTTAGCCAATTTCATATTCATCTCTGTTGTCGAAAAAGCCTTTATAGCCTACATGAAGTGTTCCTGATTCTCATGCCCCTCTCCCTGGTACTGTATAGTTTTTGTATTATGACCTTCATTGTAACTTATTATAATTGATTATTTAAATATTTCCTCCATTAGCTTCTAAGCTTCAATGAGTGATAAATAATTATCTCAACAGTGCCTCTATAGAAATTGAATAAATACTGAAATTTTTATATCATTTACCATTCTGTCTCTTTATTAAATTTATTTTTTTAATGTTATTTTAAAGACATTGGGTACCATTCTATCTCTTGTTTTATATAATCCAGGTTACCTGTTTAACCATAAATATTTTCATTTGAAACTTCATTCTTCATAGTTTTTACAGAATTTTTGTGGGAATCTGTTTTTTTGTTTGTTTGTTTTATCCAATTTATCTATTCTAGAAAGAGAAGTAGTCAGAATTTCCTTGGACATACTTATTTTCTGTGTAGCTGTAGTACAATACTCCTATCAAACCTTGATTTTGAGAGGCAGTAGCTTATGGGGGTACTGAGAATCGGTTGTCAATTATACCTTGTTGGACTGAAGAGGAAACGCCTAAGGTTGTTCCAGAGTCTGATTAGACAAGAAAGAATAAGCATTATGTGATTTAATGTAGTCTATAGTTCTTACACTGTGGGGTGCATTAAAACAACTACATCGTGTAGACATTGTTCCCACATATCCTCTCACCTCTCTTTTTCCTACTTTGGATCACCTCAAAAAAAATTATAATGTACTTTTTCCACTACATACTCTGTCAATTGTTCTGGAAGTGAAGTTCCTACATGAATATAGAAAAGTAAGTACTAGTTTTGGCAACAGATGAAGAAGATGAAAACAGTGAATCATTGATGGAGAGTGATATATAATAGGAATAAGTGAAAATTTTCTACTGTTTTTTTTTTTGTTTTTTTTTCATCAGATTCCACTCCATTGTCTCAGGATCCATGTCACCTAAACCCATTACAAAAGCATTAAGTGTGGAACAGAAACGGAGTTACTGAGTTGGGTGAACAGTATCAGATTTGTTTTAGAAAATATGGTAACAAAGTGGGAAAAGGAACATAAAAAAGAATAAAAGTAGAGATATATGAGATATTGCCCGTCTCAGACTTAGGCCCTAGCCATTCTTTACTGTGTCTTTATTTTTAGACAACACAAGGCCCTTCCTCTTCCAACTGAGGTCCTTACCTTGTCTCTTTCCCTGAAATTGAGAAGGAATCTGAAAAGCAAATCCAAACATGACTCTTCCAATCAAGAATCTCTCTTCATGACCACAGCTGATTTAAGCCCATACTATGGCTACAGGAAACTGGACAAGATTAAGTGAATTTATTCTCATAAGCTTCTCTTCTCTGCCTACTGAAATACAGTCATTGCTCTTCCTGAGTTTTCTAATCATCTACCTGGTCACCCTGATGGGAAATAGCCTTATTATTCTGGTTACTTTGGCTGACCCCATGCTGCGCAGTCCCATGTACTTCTTCCTCAGAAACTTGTCCTTCCTGGAGATAGGCTTCAACCTAGTCATTGTGCCCAAAATGCTGGGGACCCTGCTTGCCCAGAACACAACCATCTCCTTCCTTGGCTGTGCAACTCAGATGTACTTTTTCTTTTTCTTTGGAGTGGCTGAATGCTTCCTCCTTGCCACCATGGCATATGACCGCTATGTGGCCATCTGCAATCCTTTGCACTACCCAGTCATTATGAACCAAAGGTCATGTGCTAAAATGGCTGCTGCCTCCTGGTTTCCAGGCTTTCCTGTAGCTACTGTGCAGACCGTGTGGCTTTTCAGCTTTCCATTCTGTGGTACCAATAAGGTGAACCACTTCTTCTGTGACAGCCCACCTGTGTTAAGGCTGGTGTGTGCAGAAACAGCACTGTTTGAGATCTACGCCATCATTGGAACCATTCTGGTTGTCATGATACCCTGCTTGCTGATCTTATGTTCCTATGCTCACATTACTGTTGCCATCCTCAAGATTCCATCAGCTAAAGGGAAGCATAAAGCTTTTTCTACATGCTCCTCCCACCTCATTGTGGTTTCCCTTTTCTACATATCTTCAAGTCTCACTTACTTCCGGCCTAAATCAAATAATTCTCCTGAAAGCAAGAAGTTGCTATCATTGTCCTACACTGTTGTGACTCCAATGTTGAACCCCATTATTTACAGCCTGAGAAATAATGAAGTGAAGAATGCCCTCAGCCGGACCTTTCGCAAGATCTTATCCTTCAAAAAAAAGTGTCCCATAGACATTAAAAAGTAAGACTAAATTCTACTGAATGAGAAACAATCAGTTTCATGTTTGGGACACTTCTGTACTTCCATTCAAATTTCTATTGGAATGAACCCCAGCTACTGAAATGGCTACTGGACAACTTGATTGAGAGAAGACAGCACAGAGGTAGTATATCATTACCATCTGCCAAACTTTTCTGCTTACCTACTGTAGACTTACACTGTTTTTCTTATTGGTACACTTGGCATTTTGGCACTTCTGGGGAAAAAATTCAAGTGTTTACTTTGCAAAAGTGCACAAACGTGTCCTATATTGTGGACAGTATGAAACTGCTTATAATTTGACCTTAGGGACATACAATGGGTAAAACGGCAAAAAGCATCAAAAAGTCATCTTGGTCCTACATCTTGCTTTGAATAAATTTGACTCCATTAAGTAGAAAAAATTCTGTAATACTTCTAGTACGTAATTCTCATTCTTTCATGTCATTTCACATGCCCCTGAGACAATGTTGGTTCTTACATTTATTGAAATTTAGCATGGATAGAAGAAAGTGGATCACTAATCTCCATGCATATATTCCCAATAGCCTTATAGAACCTTCCTCAGGTTATTATTCCCAGGCAGAATAAGGTGAATTTCTAATTCTCTCTTTCAATTTCATTTTCAGGATCTTAAGCCTTGTCAAAGTAATTTGAAAGTTTCACAAACAATTACAATTGCAATGCTGCTTTCTTCAGTGCTTACAGTAGATCTTAGCTGACTCCAACATAGGTCCTTTAATAACTCTATTATAGATTTTTCTGAGTTGGAGTCTCACTCTGTCACCCAGACTGGAGTGCAGTGGCTGCTCCCGGCCACTGCAGCCTCGACCTGCTGGGCTCTGGCAATCCTTCTGCCTCAGCCTTCCAAGTAACTGGAACTACAGGCGCGCGCTACCATACCCGGCTGGTTTATTGTAGAGGTAAGGTCTTGCCAAGTTGCCCAGGCAGGTCTCGAACCTGCAGGCTCAGGCAATCCACTCACCTCAGCCTTCCAAAGCGCAGGATTACAGGCTGAGTCACCAAGCCTAGCTAACTCTATTATATTTTTCTTAGTGCCTTTACATTTTAAAAAAGCAGGTTGTTGCTGTGATGTGAAAATATAAAAGAACATAAAGCACAATCACTGCCATTGCCATCATGTTATTAATTTAATAAACAATGAGGGATTCAGATTAGATAATTGCTAGGGGAAAATTTATATTAGAGTTAAGAAAAGTAAGTTTCAATGAAGTTTGGTGATGCATAGTTGGAACTAAAATTCAGATTTCAGATGTTTTGTTGCATTTTTCTCCAGTACTGTGAAATGCATATCTAATTAATTAATGCAGATTCAGAGTAATAGAATATTAGTACATGTGAAAAAGAAGAGAGGAACACAAATTTAATATGACTTTAAACCTCATTAAGAGAAATAAAACTACATTTGTAGAGATTAATCAACAAACAGCCTTACACCATTCCATAATGAATAGACCACATTTAGACTATCCTTTAAAAAACATACATACTGCAAGACTAGAAAGTTTTATAGAAGAATATTCACACCATTTAGAGACCTTGAGACTATAAGAATCCAAGAGAAGTGATGAGCAATATATTGTTTTAAGAAAAGAATGTATAGTATTGCTATCTTCAAGTGTTTAAAAAACCAACAAAGAACAGGATATCGCTCTCTCAATGTTGTCTTCAAAGAGCAGCGGTAGAATTAATGAGCAGAAACTAATAGAGGCCTATTTTTAATAAATCATTACTTTTAAACAATTTTCTATGGAAGAAAAAGACTTTTGTTAATTCTCTCATTCGTGTAGCAATTGGGCTTTGCATATTGGTAATTTAAACTTTTGTGATAGAAAAATATGAGAATTGGAATTCTTTTTACTTTAGGACTAAAAAAATTATCACATTCTACTTGGGAGTTGATATCATTTTTTTCACAATGCACAAGATTGTATAACTAACCTAAACTAGACCTGTGTTGAAATATAAAGTGACTCTGAGTCACTCTATCATCTCCTTGAAACAAATAGTGAAGTTCTAAGGTCAAATTGCATTGTTTCAATGTCCTCTCTTTCTGCTAGGTATAAATACATGGAAACACACATATTATTCCCTCTCCCTCACTTTCTTTTTTTCCCCTACAACTCCAACATTCACCAACTACTTTATACTTTATTTAAAGTAATACTGCCATAATCTCTTTATTATACGTATTAATTATCTTTGTTTCTAAATGCTGAAACCAGTTAAGAAAACCCCAAGATCTTACAGCAGCAAATAGCAGAGGTAGAATTTAAAACATATTTTAACATCAACTGCAATTTTCTCTCACTACAAGTTAGCTGTGTGTTAATGTAAAAAATGCAATAAATAACTTTCTAATTCAAACGTTTTTCTAAAATTAAATGAGTCATTTTATAACAAAAAATTAAAGAAACTTCCTGACTGCCAAAAAGGGTATTTTTATAAAGTTATTCTAGATAATGTTTCTGATATAATGTGATTATTTACTTTGTATAGTCATGCTTATTAAAATTTGGGTAAACATGAAAAGTAGAAAGAAAACAAAATAATCAAATTCTCATTACTCAGAGATAAATAATGACAATTTACTGTACTTAATTCTAGCAATCTGGCTGTTGCAGCCACATGTGCACATTTTCCATACTTTTTATCACTTCATATCATAACTAAGGTTGCCAGATTGAACACAGCAAGTTATTTAAGGAAACTAAAACATTTTTCTCATCTAAAAATGAAGATAACTGTGATAACTCCTCATATTGTTGTAACAATTAAGTTGAGTAAAAAACAAAAAACTCTTAACCCTGATCATAAAAAATTGCTTTCATGGGCAAAGGACATGAACAGTCACTTCTCAAAAGATGACATACAAACAGCCAACAGACACATGAAAAACTGCTCAGCCTCACTAATCACCAGAGAAATGAAAATCAAAACTGCACTTAGATACCACCTAATTCTGGTAATGATGGCTATTGCTAATAAGTCAAAAAGCAATAGATGCTGGAGTGGGTGTAGAAGAAAGGGAATGCTTCTTCACTGTTGATGGGAGTACAAGCTAGTTCAGCCTCTATGGAAAGAAGTATGGCGATTCCTAAAATAACTAAAAATTAACCTTCCAGATGATCCAACAATCCCTCTCTTGGGAATATACCTGAAGAAACACGAATCTTTCTACAAAAAAGACTCGCACACGCATGTTTATTGTCACTCTGTTCACAAGAGCAAAATCATGGAAGCAACCCTACTGCCCATCGAAAGTGGACTAAATTAAGAAAATGTGGTACATAAACACAATGGAGTATTACATAGCCACAAAGAAGAACAAAATCATGGGCTTCACAGCAAATTGGATGGAGATGGAGATCATCATTCTAAGTGATATATCATGGAAACAAACAACTGAATACGGCACGTTCTCACTCATAAGTGGAACCTGAACAATAATCACATTAGCACAAGGAAGGGATTGGCAGTCACTGGGCACTGCAAGGGGAGGGAGGGAAGAAGAAAGGGGGGGGGCAAGTGACAACACAAAGGGTAACTGATTCATTACCAAGGAGAGTGAGGGACAGTTAGAAGCCCAAACTATACCTGCATGCAGCCTACTTATGTGGTTAATCCTCACTTGTACCCCACACTTCTATAATAAAATAGAATTTTAAATTGTTTCCATACTATCAAAATTATTTGTAAGACTATTTAAATAATAGGTAAAATATATCAAAATATATGTGCCGTGATTTAGTTTATCTATATACTCTCCTATTTTCTATATTTCAATTGCTTTATCATCCAGTATAAATAGTAATGTAATGAAGATTTTTGTAGTTTTAAGTTTTTTTATTACATTGAGTCACTATATTCCAGAAATATAACTAGTGGTTCAAAAATCCATGAAATTATCTGAGTTTTTTTAACTTTTGCTTGTGTTTATTGACCACTAACAATGAGCAAAGCACTATATTTATGAATCAAGTAAGTATAATCAACCTAAATATGTATTCATCTAACAGAGAGCTTCAAAATATACAGGAAAAAACTGATAGAAATTAAATAAAAAATAGATAAAGCCATAATTAGTGAGAATATCTATATACTTATTTCTCATTAATCAGCAGGACAACTAGAGAGAAAAATCTATTAACATGTACAAACTTAAGCAACACTAAGAATAAACTAGCCCAGAATGAAATTAATAGAGGACACCATGCAACAAAAACCAGATACCTTTTTTCAAGTGCATATAAAAGTAAGTCTTCAGTGATAGCATACAGAAACACAATAGGTTTTTGTACTTTAACCTGTATTCTGTGATCTCATTAAACTCACTTATTAGTTCTAGTAAGTGTTTTTGTAAAATGTATAGGATTTTCTACATTGATAATCATGTTATGCACAAATGTAGTCTTATTCTTCCTTTCCAATCACTATGAATTTTCTATCTTTTTCTAGTCTTTTCTAGGACTCATATACTTTTGATTAGAATTGGGCCACGAATATACCCTACCTTGTTTATTCATTACAATGAATGCTAAAAAGTTGGAGACACGCTAGCAGAGAGGTTGTACAGAGGTTGTAAAAATTTACATTCCTACGAGTTATGATTATGCCTCATTTCCTATACCCTTGTTAAAAATATTTATTGCCAATTCTTGGATATTTGCCAGTCTGGCAGGTGAAAAATATTATCTGCCTGAAGTTTTAATTTTCTTATCTCACCTCCTCTTCATGTTTAAAAGTTATTGTATTTTTAAAATTTGCTCTATCCTGCTTCTGCAAAGCAAAAGAAACCATCAAGAGAGCAGGGAGACAGCCCACAGAATGGGAAAAAATATTTGTCAACTGTATATCTGACAAAGGCCTAAATCTACAGAGTTTCAGAACTCAAACACGCCAAAAGGAAAAAAACAAACTGCCCCTTTAAAAAGTGGGCAAAAGACATGAAAAGACACTTCTCAAAAGAATATATATGGGCAGCCAACAGACACATGAAAAAGTGCTCAGCCTCACTCATCATCAGAGAAATGCAAATCAAAACCACAGTAAGATACCACCTAACCCCTGTAAGAATGGCCATTATTAATAAAACAAACAATGACAGATGCTGGCGAGGATGTGGAGAAAAAGGAACACTTCTACACTGCTGGTGGGAATGCAGACTAGTGCAACCTCTTTGGAAGACAGTGTGGCAATTTCTGAAAGAACTAGAAATTGAGCTTCCATATGACCCAGCAATTCCCCTATTGGGAATATGCCCGGAGGAACTAAAATCATTCTATGACAGAGATACCTGCACACATATGTTGCAGCTCTATTCACAGAAGCAGAAACATAGAACCAACCATGTTGCCCATCGAAGCTATACTGGATTAAAAAAAATGTGGTACATATACACGATGGAATATTGTGCAGCCATAAAGAAGGACAAACATATGGACTTTGCAGCAACTTGGATGGAGTTGGAGTCGATCATACTCAGTGATTTATCACAGAAACAAAGAACTGAGTTCCATGTTTTCACTCATAAATGGACCTTGAACAATTATAATGCTATAAGAAGGTGATTGGCAGTAGTGGAAAACAGTCAGGGGAAGGGGGATGGGATTGGCAGTTGAGGGAAACTGCTAGGGGAGGGAGGGGCATACCTCATCAACAAGGGCACCCGCGTGATTAATGTTTATATACCTAAATCTGAATTGTCCCCCGCATCTCTATAATAAATAAATAAATAAATAAAATTTGCTCTATCCTTTGTGCACTATTCTGTCAGATTAAGGATTTTTTACTAATGCTGATTTATTGAAATTATAAAATAAGAAAATTAAACTTTTTGAAATAAGTTGAATTTTTAGCCTTTTTTGTCATTTACCTATTGACTTTGCTTATATTATTTCATTCCTCAGGTTTGGGCATGATGCTGGAGCCTACAGAAAATATTCTTTCATTATTTCTGTTAGTGTTTCCTTGCTTTTGTTGTTTAATATTTAAATAATGGCTTCACACTTATAAGATTAAAAGTTGTAAAAATTGCCATGAAAAGATAAAAAAAGAAATACTAAGACAAATAATAACAAATGAATACTTTAGGGGCTCCTCTAATGATGATATTTAAGCTAATTTATGCAACTCGGTTAGGATAGGGAAGTAGCACTCCAGTCCAAAGAAGATCACAAAACTTCCAGGTAGGGAAGAACTTGGTGCATTGTGGAAGTATAAGACAATAATTTTTGCTGAAATGTTGCAAATATGGAAAAGAAAGATAAAAATTGGTTTGATATGTAAGCAGTGGTCGGACCATACAAGAATTCTTTTTGAACATGTTGAAGAATTTGGAGTTTAGCCTGCATACATTGTGTATTCACTGAAATACTTCGATCAAGAAAGTGATTTTTGAAAAAATAATGATAGCTTCCAGGTAGACAATGTATTGGAAGCTGCAAGAGTAGAAAGAGGGAGACTGGTATAGTGCTGGTTTAGTTTCAGATAGTAGCAATAGAGGTGAGAGTTCAGATTCTAAATATGTTTAAAACATAAAATTGACAGAACTTGGTGAGATAGATTGTATATGGCAATTGAGGAAGAAAAATGTTTCCAGGACTACACCCACACTTCTGGTATAAGCAATGAAGTTGATGGGAGTCCCCTTTCTTGAGATGGGCAAAAATGAAAAAGAGCATATCTCATGGTAGGGACATAGCAGGGACAGAGAGATAGAGTTCAGTTTTCAGTTTATCATAAAGGTCAGTTTTGTTTATGTAAATTAATGTCCTATATTTAATACACCAAAAGAGATACAAGAAGACATGGTTTAATTGCTGAATTAGATAGCTGTGCACGACTTCATTCTTGCAGTCCAGTAGTGAAGCAGAAATAGAAACATAATTAGGAAACAGAGTAATGATACATGCATAATGATTAGAAGTAGTAACAGAGCAAGAGTGTCAGATGGAATGAGGGAGAGGTTTTGAATTGATGTGGAAAGGGATTCTAAGACAAACACTCAGTATTTCAAAACATGAAGAGGTTAAACCACCATGATGCATGCTGCAATATGAGGTAGTCATCAGAGGTCAGCACGCTATTTCTGTAAAAGACTAGATAGCAAATACTTAAGTTTTGTGGGGCAAGAAGCAAAATAAAGAAAATGTACAGACAATTATAAAACAAAAGGGAAACATTTTCATAAAATATTAATGATTAAATTTAAATATGTAATACTAATTGGGTATAATTTTTTGTAATACATGTCTATTAGTGAGAAGAGTGGAATTCATTGGGAGACATAACTTTTCACTTAATTGAGGTTTATAGTTAGTGTTCCCTTTCATCAAAATTGATTATGTGTCCATCCATTAATACTGATCAGTTACTAGATTTTACATATTTTATCTTTGAAATGTTTTTTCAATAATACTTCCAATATGATGTAATGTCAGTTGTCATCAAAACGATTATACCACTGAATAAATTTCACACATAAGTACTGTTTTGCCATATATTTTTGGTTGACTTCATTGAGAAACAGTATTAAGTTTGCATTCAAAAATTATTTTCGAAGTGATTTATTATTCAATAGTAAAGACTGAGGAAATTTCTTCTTGCTCAGAAAAATTTCAACCTTGACCATGAACTCAAAAAGATGCAATAAAACGTTATAATTGTTAAGCTATCAAATTGCTCTGTGGTAGGGCAGTGGTGGTGGTGGTGTTGATGATGATAAGAATATTAAAACGTGTGGCATCAGAGGAAAAACTGAAGGCTTAGGGTGGGGATGTAGGTAGGCATCAGAACTTGAAATATCCTCTGTGCTGAGATATTTGAACACTATCTTATGAACTATGTAATTCAATTCAAGGGTTTTCAGCAAGAAGAAACAATCAAATCTGTATGGAAGCACTACACTGGCAGTGGTATGGAAAAATGGGTAATAGGACAACACAGCCAGAGATGGAGACCAGTCAAATGGTTTTGTAAATTAGCAGTTAAGAATATAAGACTAAAATTCAATACAAAGAAAGCTACTTCTTTTATATCATAAATTGAAGCCCTCCATCAAAATACATCAGCAGAGCAGGCATTAAGCAGAGCTAACATCGGAAAATCACTGCTGCGCTGGATTGCATCTATTCCTGTAAACTTGCAGGCCAACAGGGACTTGAGCTTCAGTGGTGGCTGCTTGCCAAGATGAGTTAACTTATAGGTGTTGCCCTGCAGCTTGTGTCATTAGCCCTCTCCCCGGATCTGATCTATTCTATCCACCTAAGCTGTCCCTCCAGACCCTAGGATGAGCCACCAGGAGCCTCGGTCCAACTGTGCTCCCTGAACAGCAGGGTGCCTCATTAACTACTTTTTAATGAAGTCATAGCCTGTGACTGGTCATTAATAGACTGGTTAGTCAGCAACCCCAGGGGTAAAGGATACTGAAGGCGGAAGTCAGAGATAACAGAGCTCAGCCCAAGCGTAGCTGCATTAGAGGAAGAGGGATCTCAGTAGAAACTTCTAAGCTTTTACTCTGAGGTCTCCAGGGTTCCTTCCAGCTGTGAGACTATGATTTTTGTAGACAGAGCTCTGATGGGACTGGAGCGTTGGTGGAAGAAGTGACAATAGAATCAAGCAATCCCAGGTCAGACCAGCTCTTGGTCTAGAGGGATTCTTGCGAAAATCAAGTGTTCTTCATGTTCTTTTGGATTCTTGTGTAAATCTTGCCTTCCATAAAAATAGATTCCCTTGATACATTCCCCCCCATGTCTAAGTGCAAATTATTGGTGTTATTTTCCAAATCATTTTAAACTGTAATTGTCCTAGAACTTCAATCATTTGTCCTCTTCTCTCCTTCCTGTCTTCTGTATCCTAGACATCCTATTCATTCATAGGGTTTCCTCTTATCACCTCTGTAGAGATGAAACTTGGGCATTGACTTTTATTTCCACCACAATTAGTGCTAGAGCCTTCCAATTGTTCTCCCTGCATGCTTATACATACATTTCATTCCCATCCACTCTCCTTAGCCTCCCCAGAGTTCTTTCTAAACACGCATGTGACAATTTGTTATCACGCTTAAAATTTTTATGATTCACCCTTATAATCAGAATGAAACCAATGTTCTGAGCAGGCCATACAAATCCCCCCATACTTCCACTCTAGTTTCTTTTTCCAATTTCAGTTCTTACCATGCTCTATCCATATAGTTGAATACATATCCAACTATCACAATAGTGAATTATATTATTTTCCCCTATACCATTCATTTTTAATTTATCTAAGCAGGTTTTTTATTTCTCTAAAAAAATTGGAGTATTAAAAAAAACCTGTATTCAAATTCTGTATCTGATATTGACCTGATAAGCAAATTCATGCAAATTACTCTCAATGTCTCCCTCCACTTCCTCATCTGTGAATGGAGTTGCTAATGTCCCATGGGGTTAATGTAATGATGAAGTGAGAATAATAAATCCTATTGTGAAAATGTTAAAAAGCCAGTTCTTTTGTGGCAGCAGAGGTACCTGCTGGGTTAACCAAATATTAACCAGCTGTATGATTCGTTCTATTCTTTAGTATTTATTGATATTTAAAGCAATATATCAGTTATGCACAATTCACAATTGTTGTTTGCTATTCTTTGTAACATAAGTAAATTATTAGGTGCCCTTCTTTTCTCAGGAGCAGGGTAAAGAAAGAAACTAACTTGTGCTTACTGTTAAATATGAGTTATATGTTTGCTAATAAAATATCTTTTATTCCTCACAGGTTTAACAAGATAAATAGAACAGGGCAAAGTGACGACCAATGAGTGTTGAAACCTAAGCTTTTTTGTTTTGTTTTGTTTTTTGCAGTGGTTTTCAAACTTTATTTATTTTAATTTTTATTTTAAATATGGGTACAATTCAGGGTTAGGTACACAAATGGTCATTGTATGGGTAAAGTTTGGATATCACTTTGGTCCTCACTTCACCTGATTTGAGATCAGGTACCTTACTGATGAAGTGTGTCCCACTCATCTTGGCAGTTTCCCACTACTCTCAATCCCTTTCTTACAGTACTAAGATAATTGTTCAGGGTTTGCTTATGAGTGAGAACATGTGGTACTCAGTTCTTTGTTTCTGTGATAGATCACTGAGTATTACAGACTCTAAGTCCATCCAAGTTGCTGCAAAGTTCATAATTTTATCCTTCTTTATGTTTGCATAATATTCTATTGTATATAGGTACCACATTTTTTAAAATCAAGTCCGCTTTCAATGGGCAGCATGGTTGGCTCCATGTTTTTGCTATTTGAATAATGCTGCAATAAATATGCATGTACAGATATCTTTTTCATAGAGTGATTTGAGTTCCTTCAGGCATATTCCCAGAAGGAGGATTGCTGGGTTGTATGGAAAGTCGATTTTTAGATCTTTTAGGAATTGCCAAACTGTTTAACACAGAGGTTGTACGAATTTATACTCCCACCAAGAATGTAGAAGTGTTCCCTTTTCTCCACATCCTCTCTAGCATCTGTTGTTTTTTGAGTTATTGATGATGAACATCCTGACAGGAGTTAGACGGTATCTCAGTGTGGTTTTAATTTCCATTTCTTTGATGACTAGTAAGGCTGAGCATTTTTTCATGCATCTGTTGGCTGCTCAGATGTCTTCTTTTGAGAAGTGTCTGTTCATATTTTTTACCCACTTTGTAATGGGGCTCTTTGTTTTTTTTCTTTTTTGGCACTGTTGAGTCCTTGTAGACCCTAGATGTTAGGACTTTGTCAGATATGCAGTTGGCAAATATTTTTTCACAGTCTGTGGGCTGTCTTCCCACTCTCTTGATGGTTGTTTTTTTTTTTTTTTGCTTTGCAGAAGCTTTTTAGGTTGATGAGTTCCCACTTATCTATCTTATGTCTTATGGCATGGGCACTTGAGATTTTGATTAGGATATGGTTGCTAGTTCCAATTTCTATAAGGGTGTCTCAAAGCTTAAGTTTGAATCCAGTTCTGATCCCCCAAATATGTTATTTTCAATATATGAAAATATATTCATGGTGTATTCCTTCTCTGAAATATAAAGATAGAATCTAGAAAGACATTTGGAGGAAAAGGAAAAATGAAGTGCGATATAGAAGAACAAGAGGTTTCAGGAGAGATTCATAAGCAAAAAATACTTGGAGACCAATACACATAATGAGTAATCTATTGGACAAAGGTTAAGTCTTTTTACACTACCACAAACAGTGTAGAAGTGTTTCCTTTTTGTAGTACCCTCTCCAGCATCTGTTGCTTTTTGAGTTATTAATAATGGCCATCCTGACTAGAGCTAGGTGGTATCTCAGTGTGGTTCTAATTTGCATTTCTTTGATGATTAGTGAGGCTCATCATTTTTTCATTTATCTGTTGGCTGCTTGTATGTCTTCTTTTGAGAAATGACTATTTATATCTTTTAATCACTTTTTAAGACGGCTGTTTGGTTTTTTCCTTTGGGCAAGTTTGTGTTCCTTGTAGATCCTGGATGTTAGACCTTTGTCAGATATACAGTTGGCAAATATTTTTACCCATTCTGTGGGCTGTCTCCCTCTCTCTTGTTTCTTTTGCTTTGCAGAAGCTTTTCAGTTTGATGAGGTCCCATTTGTCTATCTTATCTCTTATGGCATGGACATCTAGGGTTTTGATCAGGAATTGGTTGCCTACTCCAATTCCCATAAAGGTGTGTCCTGCATTTTTTAAGATTCTTAACATGTGAGGTTTTACATTTAGGTCTTTGATCCATTTGGAGCTGATTTTTGTGTATGGCGATAGGTAGGAGTCCTGTTTCAATTTTCTGCATGTGGCCAGTCAGTTTTCCCAGCACCATTTACTGAACAGGTTCTCCTCTCCCCACTGGTTGTTTGTGGAAACTTTGCTGAAGATGAGTTGGTTGAGAAATTGAGGTTTTGGTTCTGGAATACCTATCCTGTTCCTTTGGTTTATATGCCTCTTCTTGTACCGATACTAGGTTGTTTTGATTATTGTAGCATTATAGTAAAGTTTAAAGTCTGGAAGTGTGATACCTCCTGCTTTATTTGTTGAGGATTGTTTAGTCTATTTGTAGCAATTTATGTTTCCATATGAATTTCTATATTGATGTTTTCAGATCTGAGAAGAATGATGTTGGTAATTTGATGGGTATTGTATTGATCTGTAGATTGTCTTTGGTAGGATGGACATCTTAACAATGTTGATTCTTCCTATCCATGAGAATGGAATATTTTTTCATTTGTTTGTGTCTTCTTGGATGTCTTTGAGCAGTGCTTTGTAGTTTCCATTGTAAAAGTTTTTCACTTTTCTGGTTAGGAAGATGCTGAGGAATTTCATTTTTTGTGGCTATTGTGAATGGGATTGTACTTTTTATTTGGTTCTCTGCCAGTTTATTGTTGGTGTATAGAATTCTGCTGTCTTATGTGCATTTATTTTGTACCCCCAAGAATTTGTGAAGTCTTTTATCAGTGCAAGGATGTTTTTGACAGGTTCTCTTGGATTCTCGAGGTATGGGATTTTATCATCAGCAAAGAGGGATAACTTGACTTCCCCTTTTCCTATTTGGATACCCCTTATTTCCTTTTCTTGTCTAATTGCTCTAGCTAGGACTTCCAACACAATGTTCTCCAGGAGGGGTGAGAGTGGACAGCCTTATCTTGTTCCAGTTTTCATGGAAAATACTTCCAGTTTCTATCCATTTAGCAATATTCTGACTGTGGGTTTATCATAGATGGCACTTACTATTTTGAGGTTCTTTTGTGTTCCTTGAATGCCTAGTTGTTCATTGGTTTTTATCAAGAAGGGATGATGGATTTTATAAAAAGCTTTTTCTACATATAATGATATAATCATATGCTTCCTGTTCTTACATGTGTTAATGTATTTATTTACATTTATGAACTTGTGGTTGTTGAACCAGCCCTGCATCCCAGGGATGAAGCCTAACTGGTCATGGTGGATGATTTTTGAGATATGTTGTTGGATCCGATTTTCAATTTCATTGAGAATTTTTGCATCTATGTTCATGAGGGCTATTGGCCTGTAGGTCTCTTTCTTTGTTCGATTTTTACCCAGGTTGGGTATCAGTGTGATGTTAGCTTCGTAAAATGATTTGGGGAGAATTCCGTCTTTCTCAATTGCCTGGAATAGTTTCCATAGGATTGATATCAGCTCCTCCTTGTAAGTTTTGTAGAATTCCACTGGAAAGCCATCTGGCCCAGAGCTTTTTTTTTGTAGGTAGTTTTCTTATGATGGAGTCAATTTCCTAGATTGTTATTGGTCTATTTAGTGTCTCAGTATCTTCTTGTTTCAACCTTGGGAGGTTGTGTGATGTCAGAAAGTCCTCCATTTCATTTAGATTTTCAAGTTTGTTTCCATACAGAAGCATATAGTAATCTCTGATCATCTTTTGTATTTCTTCAAGTTCTGTTATAATTTGATCTTTTGTGTTTCTGATTGTATTTAT
>CAUYQG010145219.1:0-11957 GCA_963574415.1 Tarsius wallacei | reverse complement strand
AAAAGCTTTTTCTGCATCTAGTGATATAATCATGTAGTTCTTGTTTTTACATCTGTTGATGTATTTAATTGCATTTATATTCTTGTGAATGTATAACCAGCCCTGCATCCTGGGGATGAAGCCTACTTGATCATAGCGGATGATTTTTGAGATGTGTTTTTGTATCCAATTTGCTAGAATCTTGTTGAGGATTTTTGCTTCTATGTTCATAAGGGATATTGGCCTATAGTTCTCTTTTTTGTTGGATCTTTACACAGTTTGGGTATCAGTATGATGTTAGCTTCATAAAATGATTTGGGGAGAATTCCACCCTTCCCAATTGCCTGGAATACTTTCAATAGGATTGGTATCAGCTCTTCCTTGTACATTTTGTAGAATTCTGCTTGAAAGCCATCCGGTCTAGGGTTTTTTTTTGTTTTTTGGGGGGTTTTTTTGTAGGTAGTTTTCTTATGACAGGGTTGATTTTCTGGGTTGTTATTGGTCTATTTAGTATCTCAATGTCTTCTTGTTTCAACATGGGGAGGCTGTGTGATGTCAGAAAGTCCTCCAATTCATTTAGGTCATCAAGTTTGTTTCCATATAGGTGTACATAGTAATCTCTGATAATCTTTTGTATTTCTTCGGGGTTGGTTGTGGTTTGATCTTTTGTATTTCTGATTGTGTTTATTTTGGCTTTTTCTCTCTTTTTCTTGGTCATTCTGGCTAGAGGTCCATCAATCTTGTTACTTCTTTCAAAGAACCAGTCTTTTGTTTTGTTGATGTTTTCTATGATATTTTTGTCTTCTATGTCCTGTATTTGGGCTCCACAATTTAAATTTAAATAAAAAGAAAGTCAAGACCTTAATGCCACAAGACACAGCAATTAAGGTAGAGATGAGACAAATTTCTCTGAGAGCTAGTATGGTTGGATATACATTTATTGGGTTTTCTAGCCTTGAAACCTAGCCACCAGATGCTCCTGATTGGTGGAGACCAGAGAAATTTTTCTATCCCTATCCCTGGTTACAAGCAAAGCTCTCAAGTCACAAAAAAAAGTAAAAGGAAACTGTTTTCTGAGATTTCATTGTTGTTGTTGTTGTTATGACAAACGATACAAAAAGACAGAGACAAGGGAAAAAATACTCTCTAGAAATGAAAGTATCAGAAATTAAGAGTACTTGAGCAAAAGTTGCTATGCCCAAAGAAGCAGTTTATACACAGATGTTTTCCCCTGCTAATGTAAATTTAAAAGGAAGGGACAAGAAGTTTTTACCTTCTTCTCATGACCAGGTACTATAGATAGAGACATGGGAGAGCTGACCTTGATAAGAATTCTTACCTTTTGCTGGTTTTTTGTCAGTTGTCCCAGGGTCTCCTCTTCAGGGTCTGGAATGAGTCGGGTATCTCAGCTGTCCTTCATTGAACATCAGAAACCAGAGAGGAGGAAGGACTTTTTTCCTCATCCTTTGCTAGGTTCATGGTCACGGCATCTATAACAAAAGATAGAGAAACAAGAAAAAAACATACAAATTTATTCAATATAAATTTTCATGACATGGGAGCCTTCAAAAATGAAGACCCAAAGAAACAGAAAATCTGTGTGTTTTTATGCTTAGGTTTGAGGAAGAGGAGACAGTCATGAAGAAGGATGGAGGCATAATCTACTTTTAATAAACTAAGAGGAACTTGGTAAAGCTTGTTTGTACAGTTTCTTCTCCATTTCTGTGTCTTCAAAGATAATGACCTCTGGATATAGGAAGGGCAACTCTGGAATGAGGGTCTTTTTTAAAAAAAATTTTTTTTTAATTTTAAATATGTGGGGTACAATTCAGGGTTAGGTACAAATGTTCATCATGCAGGTACCCTTGTTAATGAGGTGTGGTCCCCTCCCCTGGGAATGAGGGTCTTATGTCCTCCTTCAGGGTTTTATGACCTGCATCAGAGAGAAGAGGCAGGGGAGGAGGAGATTGACTTCCTGTTTTGCTGCTTTCTCACATGCCAGGATGTCTTATTTTCAGGTAGTATATCCTGAACCTCAACAGTTTTACACATTCTTTAGCGATCTTAAAATTCCATGATTTACAGTAATTTTTAATTTTGCTGAGAGTGAACTTGAGTCACCTTCCCCTGTGAGTCTAATAGGATTGTGGAGCTGCGTTCAATGACCACCTAAATGTTTGCTGAAAAATCACTGGCATGAGGCAGATTGTGTTGTAAGAGAAAAAGCATAAACATTTATTTAACATGCATACATGGGAGTCTTTAGCATGATGACCCAGTTTCCCAATTAGTAACAGAAACTTGGATACCATTTTGGCTTCGGAAAGAATTGGGGCCTGGATTCTGGTAAAACAGGTTATAGGAGAGGGGAGAAGAGAAATTCTGTTGAAGGATGGACAAATGAATGGATGGAGGAACAAAGAATGATTTACAAGTAGTTCTCTTCGGAAGTTAAAATAACCTGAGAAACAGACATTATTTTGTAAAATGGTTGGACCAGATCTGATTACATTCTTCCTCGCCTTTCCTGATAATGGGGGAGGGGGATGGGTGGTTGGTCACAGAAAACTTGAGGCAAAATGCCATATTTTGGGGTGAATTTTTTTCTTCACTCCTTCAGTATAAAGTAAATCACATAAAATAGTGAGCTTACTTGGCCACCAATGTCTGTTTATTTGTTCTATCCCAATATTCTTGTCTTCTTCTCCCATTTGTAGTAACTATCAAAAAATAATTTTTAAGACTCAAAAAAATTTTTTCAATTTATTGGCCTCCTCAACAACCTTTTTTCTTTTTTCAATTAAAGATGAAGCTTAAACTTAAATGTAAGTCCACATCTTTGAGATTTACACATTTTTCTGGATTTCTCCCATATACACATGAGGTATACTTGCTATTAAACTTCTGTTTGTTTTTCTCTTATTAATTTGTCTATTGTTACAGGAGTCCATCTTAACTAAAAACTATGAAGGGTAGGGAAAAATTTATTTTTTTCCCTCACATATATTTTAAAGGTAAGCGCTGGTTCTAATGTTACATCTATCTAAACCTCTAAAAACAATGCCTTTGTCTCTAAAGCAGGGGAAATAATGGTATTCACCTGAAATGATTTATGCAGGGATTAAATGTGATAGTCCATGGTAGGTGTTGGCAATGTCTGGCAAATAGAAAGCTCTTAGTTGATGCTATGTTTAGCATTAATATTATTGTTATAAAGGAGAAATGCAGTTTGAAGGATTGTATAACTATTTCTAGTATTCTTATTACATTTTTTGGTTAGAATTTGCACACTGCTTCAATTCTAAAATGTAGATTTCTTTACATTGCAATGTTTCAAAAATCTGGATATAGTCATACATTCAGTGTGTATACTTACTATACTAAAATGTTTTGCTGTTGTTGTTTCCCTGAAAAGCTATTTTTAAACATTTGGTACATCATATAATCAATAACATTTTAAAACCAAGTATTATAGTATATACTATTAGTGCTATTGAAATACTGGGGAATCCAAGGAAATCTTGTAATACATCACTAACAAACATAAAGTTCCTATGGTTCTTGAGTATGATTGTCATCAATACCATAATTCCATATTTGTTAACTGATGTTTTAAAATAAAATATTCAAAAAACTGACTTTTTGAAGCATATTAATCTATAGCTACACATAAATTTCAATAAATGCATCATTTTATAACCTATTTGTAGAAAAGTACTTATTTGGCACATAAGCAGAAATTCATGTTTAAATGAAATCTACTGCTCACAATTTCACATCAATAGAAAGTAATAAGGTAGAATTCTTTTACCTTTAGTAAATTTTGGAATGTTTTTAATAAGCCACCTCTGTTTTATATCTGATTTATTTGATAACAAGCTGTTGTTTTTTTAAATTATTTTATTTATGATATGTGTTTAATCCATACCAAAAAGCTCAAAAGAATTATCAAAAAAAATTGAACAAAATAGCTAAGTCTTTGTATCTCTCAGCTTTCTTTTTATTATTGGGGTTTTTTTTTGAGTTGGAGTCTCACTCTGTCGCTCAGGCTGGAGTGCAGTCACACACTCAAGGCCACTGCAGCCTCAACACACTGGGCTCAGGTGATCCTCCTGCCTCAACTTTCCAAGCAACTGGAACTGCAAGCATGCACCATCACACCCGGCTAATTTTTTTCTTGATTTATTGTAGAGATGAGGTCTCACCAAGTCGCCCAGGCTGGTCTCGAACCCATGGCCTCAGACAATCCCCTCACCTCTGCCTCCCAAAGTGATAGGATTATAGACATGAGCCATCATGCCTGGCCTTATTTTTATTTTATACTTGGGGATTATATGTTTACGTGAGTATATTGCATCATGGTGGGGATTGAGATGCTAGTGTATTCATCACTCGAATGGTGAACATTGTACCCAATAGATAATTTTTCAACCCTCACCACTCCCCCACCTTCCCCACTTCTGGAGTCCCCCGTGGCTATTATTTCCATCTCTATGTCCATGCATACCCACATTTTAGCTCCCACGTATAGGTGAGATCATGCAATATTTGATTTTCTGCTTCTCAGTTAGTTTACTTAGGATAATTGCCTCCAGTTGCATCCATGTTTTTGCAAAGAACACAGTTTCATTCTCTTTATGGCTGCGTGGTATTCCATAGTGCATATATAGCACATTTTCAATCTTTATCCAAACAACTGTTGGTGAACACTTAGGTTGGTTCCATGACTTTGCTATTGTGAATATGCTATGATAAACATATGAGTAGAGGTGTCTTTTTTATATAACAATTTCTTTGCCCTTTGGATAAAGATCTAGTAGTGGGATTGCTGGATTGAATGGTAGTCTTTAGTTATTTGAGATATCTCCATATCATTTTCCATGGAGGTTGTACTAGTTTACATTTCCACCATCAATTTATGAGCGCTCATATTTCCTTCACATCCACACCAATGTCTGCTGTTTTTTGACTTTTCAAAAATAGCCATTCTGACTTAATATTGTAAGGGATAAATAATAACCCCCATAAATTCATAGCTGGAATGGACCTGTATTATAAAAGACAAATTAGCCAGAGAAAAACAAATAAAAGTTTATTAACACATATCTTTCATATATACATGGGAGAATTAGTCATTGAATTTTAGCTTATATAGTATCTTCGAGAGAGAACAGTACATTTTTAGAGATGTACAAGACAAAGAAAAAGGAGTTTGAGTCTTGACAGGTGACAACTTTGGGAAAAACAAATGAATGGCAGATAAAGACTAGTTAGTAAAGCTTGTTACTATAAATTACTCTGGTGTCTTCTCCAAGCCAATGAGGGTCTAAAGCTGTCTTTAGTACTTACTCTTTGCTCCACCTGGTGGAGGTGGAAGCAGTGTCTTACTCCATTTGTGTTGTTATATAAGAATACCTGAGGCTGGGTGATTTATAAAGAAAAGAGGTTTATTTATCACATAGTTCTGCAGGCTGAGAAGTATGAGAAGCAAGGTATCAGCATCTACTTGGCTTCTGGTGAGGACCACCTGCAGTGTCATAACCTAGTGGTTGAAGGGGAAGTAGACACATGCAAAGGGAAAGAGAAGAACAGAGAGAACATCTGAGCAGTGTCCTGGCTTTATAACAACCCACACTTGTGGGAATAAATCCAGTCCCACAAAAGTAAGAACTCACTATTGAGAGAACAGAACCAAGTCATTTATGAAGAATCTACCCCCATGACCCATACAACTCACACCAGGTCCCACCTTCCAACGCTGCCCCATTAGAGATCAAATTTCTTTTTTTTCTTTTTAATTTTTATTATAAAGGTGTGGGGTACATTTCATCATGAGTTCTGTTAGAGACAAAACAAACCATCCATGAACCATAGTGGGCAGGATACCTTTTGTCTTTGTAAATCTCTGTCCTGCTTTTAGGCTAACAGAGGGAGGGCAGAGAGCTCTCCTGTATCTACTTCTTCCTGTCTTCAGCTCAACAATCCAGTGGCCAAAGGGCTACGTTCAAGGGCACACTCTGGTTTCTCACCAGATGAACCAGAAGATCACTGGTGATCTTCACAAGTCCTGTGGACTTGTGAATAGGGAAAGTAGGAAATGGAAAGCAATTGGAAATGGAAGGTATTAGGAACAGGGTCAGCATCTAGCTGAACGAACTCCAGCCATAGGAAAAATAAGGGAAATATCACTGCCTCATTACAAGGAAAGTTTCTTTAGAAGAAAACTCAGAGGAACAGTTAAGGAAATGAACTGAATCTTGCTTCTGCAGATATGGTCTTAAAAGCTGATCACTAAAGATAAGCAGTCAAACTGATGTGACAACTTTTGACATGATCTGAAGGAAGGAGAGTATGTTCTAATAGCTTTGTTCTGTTGTTATTAAAATACTGAGTTTATTTCACATGTATATTTTGCTCTCCCCACCACTTCCATGTTAAACCACCACTTCTACAATGCTCTATTATAACATTCCATATTCGCTTAAAAGCAAACAAAGGGAGGAGTTCCATCTTTAAAGACTAAAGGCATTTTGGACAACATATTCTTGGCAATGGAACCTGGACAACATTTATCAAACACGGTAGGGGAAATTTCTTACTCTGCTTTATAAAAAGGACAACCAGATAACAACCGTTACAGAAATGAAATAACATGGAAAATTTTAACAAACAGTTTAAACTCTTTTTTAAAAAGTCTTTCTCCACTTCCAGAAATCTTGAAAAGCCTCCTGATCAGTCATCCAGAAGCAGCCCTTCACATAATTGATGAACTTGCCTTCTACCTTGGGAAGAGAACCACATTTTTCTATAATTGCTTGCATTTTTACATTAATGTCTTCTATAGAACTAGGTCCTTTGGATGTTTAAGGAGCATTTTTCCTGGTTTTTGAAGCATTCTTGACCTCTTGATCTTGATGTCGATGGTTTCGAGTCTTTTCCATTCTGGTTTGATTTTTGTGCATTTTTGCCTGGAGTGTCTCATACAAATTTCTGCACTGGAGCTTTTCCTTCAGGTTCCTCATCATCATCTTTATCTTTCAGCAGCAAATTGTCATTTTTTCTGCAGAAACATGCTACCATCTCCAGGGGCAGATCACTTTCCAGATATACTTAAGAGTTTTACATTCTCATCCCTTTCATTTCGGACTCTGCATCTTCTTCCATAGCTACTAAGTGCTGTTCACTAATATGCACAGGCCCTGAGCCACACTTCAACCATAAGACCATGGGTAGTGTTATTTCAGAATCCCCAAGGAAAACCATTGGCTGTACAGACATTTTCAAAGTTGCCAGTGTTACTTTTATTGAATTGCCTCCGTAATTTATTGCCTCTACAATTTACCCTTTTCACCAGCCCCAACTGACCATTCCTGAAGATAACTGGTGCTCACTTTTATTATTATCCACCTTGAAGTGATCATCTTTGTTGGCCTTTAGTTGACAACCAAAAAGATAGTTCTGGGGCCTCAGGGGGCTCATGTCCATGTCCATCAAATCTTCCATGAGGTAGTGGCATGCACTTAGGTGGGAGAAAAGGCAGAAGGAGGTAAACAACTACGGCTTCTAATAGCTTTTAACGTCAAAGTAAACTCTGAAACCCAAGTACCTTAGTTTGAATACTGGCTATGCTACTTTTAGCTGTGTGAATGTTACCCATCTTATGGACTAGCTTGAATACATCAATATACATTAGGGCTTACACTGGTGCCTGACTCACCCAAAGCACTGTGTTTAAATGTGTAGATGTATTGTCCCTTCAACTGGTATCTTTCTTCATAGTTCATCGGTGTTTGTAAATCAGCAACCATTATTTCATATTTACTTTGTAAAATAATGAATAAGTACTCATTTGGAAACATAATAATACAGCATGGTCACATCTTGAAGTATGGATGGAATTGTGTTCTGGGTATTTCCCTCCTCCTTTTCTTACCTGCAGTCAGGGGCTACTTTTTCTCCTCAACCACAACAAAACAGAAAAAGCGATTCAAATAAACATTCAGTGCCAGGAGAGGTGGTTCACACCTGTAACCCCAGTATTTTGGGCGACAGATGCAAGAGGATTGCCTGAGCCCAGGGGTTCAAGACTACCCTGGACAACTTGGTGAGAACTCATCTCTACAATAAATAAATAAATACATTCATCGGGCATGGTGGCACATGCCTATAATTCCAGCCCAGCAGGTCAAGGCAGTGGTAACCATGATTATGCCACTACATCCCAGCCTGGGCAACAGGATGAGATTCCAACTAACACACACAAAAAATAAAATAAACATTCAGTACAAGTGTGGAAAAAGAATATTGGATGGCATCCAGAGTGCCTGTAAAAGACTAGGTAAGACTGGATAAGAGGGGGAAAAAAGAGAAAGAAAGAGGATGGTTTGGACAAGAAATGAAGGAGTGTCTGCAGGGATGAGAAGTCAAAAGTAGGAAGGAGATCAAGAATCTTCCATCACAGATGAGCAAGGAGGAAGATGGAAGGGCCTTTGAAGATGTCTACCCTCCAGCATAGACCATCCCCTCACTGTTTCGGTGAGGCCACTGTCCTGGACCCCACACTTTAGAGGACTCCTCCCCCGCCTTCTTCAGCTGTGCCCCACCCCACAGGTAAGGAAGCCATGAACCAAAAGGGATATGCCTACATAGATTCTGTGCTCCCTCTTGTACATTATAGTCTAGGGACCTCCATTGCTCTATGCTGCTTTCAGGACCTATACTAGCATTTTTTAGGTTCTGCCTCTGGTGTGCCCAAGCCTAGGTCCAGGGGGGTGGCCACAGAAAAGATACTTGCATAGATATGGTCAGAGCTTGGTCTCGTGACTGAGATGTACATAGGACTGTATATAATGCCCCTCAGAATACAGGATTGAGCTGGGAGTGGGGCAAGAAGGCAGAACCAGCTATGAACTGGGTCTGTATCTTGGGGCTGTATCTTCTGGTGTGGAACTCCAAAAAATATGAAAATTCCAAATTAGATTCTGGCCTTCTAGGTCATGTTATCAAGAAATAAAAAAGAATATGTTTCTTTTACAAGTTTGTCAGCTTGGTGTATAACTTTCAAATATTTAGTCTAACAGCATATGGACCTCCAATTGTATTCTTGCTTAGAGTCTTACAAATGTTAGGATCGTGTCCTATGAGTAGGAAGGAGATGACCCTGACATACATGCATAGTCCTAGTTATCTTAGCGCATTTTGTGCTGCTATAACAGAATATCAGGCTAAGTAATTGATAAACAATAGAAGTTCATGTGGCTCATGGTTCTGGAGGCTGGGAAATCCAAGACAAGGCCTCTAGTGAGGGCCTTCCTGTTGCATCATCCCATGGCAGATGGTAAAAAGATGAATGAATACCACTCTTGCAATAACTAATCCACAACCAGAAATAATGTTTAATCTGAGTACCCTATGACCAGTCAAGTTGACATAAAATCAACCATCACAAAGACCTACTTGGAAGAAAAATACTATAATTAAATGCATTTTTTTTTTAGAAAGCAGGATTTATTGAGAGGACAGAAAAACTCCCACAGTAGGAGGGGACCCAAAGGGATTGCCCAATTAAATGCATTTTAGTGACTACAAAATCTGAAGAAGATATTTGCTAATTCAGTGGATTAATTGCATCAAACTGGGTTGCCTATTGTATTTGTTTTCATAAGACTTAATCATGATTATATGTGACCTAAATCTCATTTTCCCCTGATCAATGGTTAGATGGGAATTACCAGCCCTTACTGTTATATATTTCCTTGTCTATGCAACCATGGCTGACCTACTTTCTTTTGTGAGTGACATAATCCTTTATTTGTTACATATACTTATTCCATCAGGGTACAGTTAATTCTAGGAGGCCTGGAAGTCATTTTGACTTAGTTGACTTTGCCTGCCTCTGCTATGATTTATAATGTATATCTTGATTTTGCTGCTTAACACAAGATAGAATATAATATTTTCCAAGTTCTGGCAAAGGAGTAGGAAAAATAGATAACTCACTATACTTCCTCTAATACTGTCAAATATAGATGTAATACACACACAGTATTCATGCATGTCTATGTGTGACACATCTACCACGTGTATGTACATAGAACAAAAACTTGCCAATTTTTAATTGTTCTGGATATACAGCTAGGAGAATATTTTGTGGCACTTGGCATCAAGGCTCTCAAGTGATTAATACTGTATTTATATAAAGTTACAACTAACTTTCAAATGAAAAAACATTACAAGCCGGGCTCGGTGGCTCAGCCTGTAATCCCGCGCCTTTGGGAGGCTGAGGTGAGTGGATTGCCTGAGTCCGCGGGTTCGAGACCAGCCTGGGCAACCTGGCGAGACCTCATCTCTACAATAAATCAAAAAATCAGCCGGGCTTGGTAGCGTGTGCCTGTAATTCTGGCTACTCAGGAGGCTGAGGCGGAAGGATCGCCGGAGCCCAGTGGGTCGAGGCTGTGGTGGCCGGGAGCGGCCACTGCACTACAGTCTGGGCGACAGAGTGAGACTCCAACTCAAAAAAAAAAAAAAAAACATTACAGCTACCATAAAAGGTATGCGAATAATTATAAAAAGTGTAAACTGCACTTACAAAACTAAATGTTGATAAAAACCATTGTAGGAAAACTCAAAGTGTCAAAGCAATTATTTAACTGCAATAATGAGCTAAGTGTAGCTTCATATTTAAAAGCCCAGCCAACATAAAAAATAATTTTAAATAACTTTAGTTAAAATTGTCCAGTATTTTTTGTGCTGTGCATTTTATATCTATTCCCTTTCAATTAATTCTTACAGTTCTATGACATAATACCATTATTTTTTTTATTTTGGGGAGCAACAAAACTGAGGCAGTATTGTGAAATAAGTTTCAAGTGCTTGATTCAGACTTAGTTTGAATTATGATTTCACCACCTACAGGGCTGCATCATCTTGAGCAAGTTACTTATCCTCTTTGTACTCCAAGTTTCTCATTTGTGAAATTAGATAATACTCATAACTGCTTCAGAGTATTGTCATTCATGATAAAATTATGTTAAAAAGATAAAATAAGTAAAAGAATACCTGGCACATAATAAGTGCTCAGGAGATGCTCTATATTATTAGAAAAGGTAGTTGAAATGTTTGAGATTACCAAAAAAATTAAAAATTACAAAAAGCAAGTTCAAGAGCAGGACTAAAACTCCAGTTCATTTTTTAAAATTGTATTTTTTTTTTTAATTTTAAAGATATGAGATACAATTCAGAATTAGGTACACAAGTGTCCATGATACAGGTAAAGTTTGGGCCTCCCTTTGGTCCCCACTTCGCCAGGTTTGAGATCAGATACCCTTATTGTTGTTATGTGCCGCCCTCCTTCCCCTGGTAGAGAACTGAATACCACATGTTCTCACTCTTAAGGAGACCCTGAACCTTTACTGAGTTCATTTTATTCAAACATCAGCACACTAAATCTCTATACTCTAACACACTGTTTACTGAACAATTGATGAGGTTACATTAAATGATTTATAAAACCCCTAAATGCCTATCTTCTTCAAAGATCTCAAGGCGGTTTGTCATTTTCTACCCACCAAAAAAAGTAGCATTTAATATGCTTATTGACCATTCCTTTTTTTAAAATCCTTTGTTCATTTTTTTTTTTTTTTTTGAGTTGGAGTCTCACTCTGTCGCCCAGACTGGAGTGCAGTGGCCGCTCCCATACCACCCTGCCTCCTCTTACTGGGAATATACCCTGAAGAACTTAAATCACTCTATAAAACAGATACCTGCACACATATGTTTATTGCAGCATTGTTCACAATAGCAAGAACCTGGAAGCAACCATGCTGTCCATCAAAAGAGGACTGGATTAAAAAAATGTGGTACATATACATGATGGAATACTACACAGCCATAAAAAAGAACAAAATCAACCGGGCTCAGTGGCTCAACCTGTAATCCCGTGCCTTTGGGAGGCTGAGGTGAGTGGATTGCCTGAGCCC
>CAUYQG010145217.1:0-24461 GCA_963574415.1 Tarsius wallacei | reverse complement strand
TTCTCTAGGTCTGGACATGCTGGGTAGAGTCATCTACCCAGGAGTTTAGAAAACATCTGAATTTCATTACTGCTCTGTACTGAGTATTCTCAAGTAGGGCAAGACCATGTGGTTGTGTAGATCAAGCCCAGGTCAGAATGTGGAGAAACTGCTCAGCGAATACCATGGCTTCCCAGTGCAGGCATGGATGCAGCCCCTTGTAGGCCCCTGGGCTGGCTGGCTGGCAGGACCAACTCCCCACAGTCAGCAGACAGTGGCTGTCATGGCGGGGTCTTCCCTGATGAGATCCAGCATGGAGGGGGAGACCTTTATCTGCCTGGGAGAGGAGCCTTGAGGAGCAGGAAAAACGGAAAGGACATGAGACAACCCCATTCCAGCAGGGCCAAATGCCAGCACAAAATCAGGAGGTGGGATTTAGCCCAGCAGGCTCTCAGAAGAGCACCAAGGCAACCTGCAGTGGAGGCAGGAGACGGAAAGGGCTCAGAAGCCCAGGCCGGACTCTGGGCATGGCCAGGGTCTGGCAGGATCGGGCCGGGGGCACAGACAGCCTAAGGGCTCAGGGTGGTAATGGAAACTGCCAACCTAGGAATGCCCCAAAGTACGGGGTGGTTTGTCTATGTCTCCTCACCGAGATCTGACCACCACCCACCAAAGCAGGTATTGTGATCCTATTTTTTGGACCAGGAAATCAGGCTTGGAGAGAACGCATGGCTTGGCCCCAGGACTCACGAGGGACCAGGGCCGGAATCTGAACCCAGGACTCTACCACTTTCTGCTGCACCAAACAGAGGGCAAGAAGAGTGAGTGGGCTGGATGGGGCAATATCTTGTTTTTCTGGAACCCAACCCAAGAGAGCTTTGTGTGAGAGCTAGTGAGAGTGCCCTGGCCTCTCCCTGCTCTGACAGGGGCGGGAGGCGCTGGGCAGGAAAGGCAGGTTTCCTGCCGGCCGACCTTGGGTTCCAGAGAAGCCTGGCCAGACTGAGCCTTTCCGGCATGGCGGGCCCATTCACAGAGTGGCCAGCAGGAGCACACACCCCCAGGACCCTCATCCTCCACATTCATAGTCTCCAATGGGTCAAAACATAGGAGACCACCTTCTCCCAAAGAAGTGGCAGAAAGAAGCAATGGGACTATTGGACTCTGACACCAATCTTCAAGGGTCTTACTCTGCTAATGATCCCCCTTCTCCAGAGGGGACAGGCTTGTCCACATCTGCTCATGGGAGTGAGGGAGTTCCTGTGAGTCCCCTTAATTACCGAAAGACATAGTCTGGAGACCTTTGTCATGAGGGAGAACACAGGAGAGGCGGCTACTATGGGGCCACCGAGGCTTGGTTTGCCCAGAAGTGTTCATCAGAGACCACCCTGGTGTTTGGCCCCTGGTAGTCTCCGCCCCAGCTCTGGCAGGGCTAAAGGCCACGTTCCCACGCTGCTCCTGCTGGAGACTGGCCAGGCCCCGGGCAGCGCCTTTCACAGCCGGGCGGCTCAGTGCCCAGAGCACCTCAGGGTTTGGTCTGAGGGGAATCAATCAGGTTCAATTACCTGCAGAGAGGGCTCATGTAGTCAATGCCTCTTTCTTTCCTGGGAAGCCCCACGCTTACAGCCATGGGCCCAGAACAGACTGACATCTCTTCCCATCCAGGCAACCCCTTGTGGGCTGCTGGTGAAAACAGAGAGGTGTCCCTCACCACTTGCACCGACTAAATCCTAAGTCCTTCCACCATAACCCCAGTGGGGTGTGGTTGGGGGAAGGAGACATGTACAAACCAGGGACCTGAACCTGGTTATTCATTCAACAAATACAAGCAGATCTGAGTGTCTACCACCTCCTAGGTGCTGCAGTTGGCTTGGGGTATGGCAGCAATTAAACGCTGCCTGGGAACCACCTGAGCAAGCAAACTGTCTGCCCCATTGTCCACATGGTCAAGGAGAGGCTGGACGGAGGGAACTTGAGGGACCATTCAGCTCTGGCAGTATATGATCCTTGGTCATCATTTCCTGGCCTCTGCTGAGGCCAGAGCAGGATGGGTCTGAATGCCAGGGCTACCTAGGAGAAGAGACTTCAAAGAGCCCAAGTCATCTGGCTGTTAGAGGATGTGATTGTTGCTCTATTCACAGGCTGTGACGTCAGAGAGGAGAGGTCACAGCAGAATTAGACCCAAATTTGCAGAAGAATTCACTCCAGGACCCCTGCTTTAGAGCTTTAAGCAGTTGCTTCAGTGGAAGGACAGTCAGACATGAGATCTCTAGGCCACAGCCCTGCTGCAGGGATCCTTCACCTGCCACAACCAGGTTTAGGAAGGACTTGCCCTCTGGCCTCCCATCCTGCCATGGTCATGGAGCCAGGTCCTGGAGAGTGTAAACACCTTAGAAGTGTCTGGATGAAGCTTTCCAACTGGAAATCCAAGCCAGGCCTCCACTGGCAGTGCGAGGGCAGCTGGTCAAGGCTGTCCTGCTAGGTAGGACCAGCAGGGCCAAGTCACAACATGGCCATTTCCCCAGCTACAGTGAGAATCGCTTGGCTGCCTTCCATACCCACCTTGCCTGCCACGTCTCTCATCTCTCCACAGGAGGCTTTTAGGGACCTGAGCTCCTCCACACACAAGCGGAAAAATCAGGGTAAGGAACTGGAATGGCCACAGGTTTCTCAGGCCTAGGAGAGGTAAAGGCCCCCACAAAGAGAGGGCCTGAGGCTGTCAGGGTGGGGCCCGGGCTGGGTGTGCCCTGCCTAGAGGGACCTGCTCTGAGCCAGCACAGAACTTGATAATCAAGAGTCCTGGAGATAAGACACAGCTGATAAGAAGTTGCATTAAGCGATAAACTGAAGAGCCTCATGACTCATTTCACCTACAGGGAGCAGGTTGCCACCTCAGTTTCCTCGTCCATCACACAGGCATAGAAGATGGAAGGAAGGGGTTGGGAGGACTGCTGGGCACTCTTCTGCTGAGCGTGTGAGATCCTCACAGAGCGACATCACTGGAAAGCATGGGGCAGTGGGCAGGGAGTGTCCAGGACCCTGAGACAGCCTGGGTAAGGAGTGCCAGGGCTGTCCCTTACCTGCTATGTGACCTGAGTAAGTTCCTTCGGCCTATCCATAAAATGGACCCATGACGCTCTGGGGAAAATCAGGTGGGTTAAAGGAAGTGGATTTAGTAAGGGAATAGCAAGCTGCTTTGCACAGATGACTATGTGTGTGCATACACACACATGTGTACACAATACATACACATTGCATATATGTGCAACATACATGTACACAGAAGCACATCACATGTGTACACACACATATATACACACTTGCACAGGAGGAACTCTCACCTTATCGGTAGTATTACTTGGACCCAGCAGTCAACTGTTCTATAACATGCAGTTATGGTCAGGATGTTTCCATAGTCACCGTTATTCATTGAATTTTATCCTCCCCCACTCCAAAAAAAATTGTGTGTTGTTGAAGTCCCAATCTTCTAATACCTCGGAATGTGACTGTATTTGGAGACAGTCTTTAAAGATGTGATTAAGTTAGCATGAGACTGTTAGGGTAGGCCCTGATCCAACCTGACTGGTGTCCTTATAAGGAGAGACATGGCTGTATGAGAACACAGAAGGCGGCTGTCTACAAGCCAAGGAGAGAGGCCTCAGAGGGAACCAAACCTGCCAGCACCTTGATCTTGGAATTCTAGCCACTGAACTGTGAGAAAATAAACCCTGCTGTTCAGGCTGTCCAGTCTGCGGTACTCCATTATGGCAGCCCACTTGACTAACCCAGTCTCCATGAGAGCCCCAGCTCACCTACAGGGCTGCTTTTCTTGTCCTCAAGGCCTCCTCACGAGTGATATTTCCTTGGATTCTGGTCTGCTGGACAAGGGCGTGCTCCTCTCCCAGTCCTCACTTTTGGTGTGGGGTCACCTCCCGACTCTGTCCCCAGCCAAGCCAGCAGCCCTCTCAAGCTTTCCTGGCATTCTGGGCATCTCTCTGGCTGGCAACCTGCACTGTGGCCTGCTCCTCAGCCTGCACAGCACTCCCCAACGGCATTGCTTCTGGGCCCTCAGCTCCTGTGGCCTCGGTCTTCCTCCTGGCTCAGAATCTGATGCAGAACAACTTCCGGAACACTCAGCAAGCAATCCCTGAGGCTGGCTTCTTAGATTTCCTCCAGAAATGAGGGTTTCCATCCCTCATCTAGCTGACCAGCAAACTGAGGAGCCTGGAGATAGAGGAGATGCAGAAACAGATAGATGAGCGGCAGGAGAAGAGGGACTCGAGCCCCAGGGAGAAAGCCTTCACCAGCAGCCCCTCGGCCCAAACCCAGAATTGGAAGTTACTGCAAACAGAAATCCCTTCTTGGCATGATTACTGACTAGCTGACCTCCTGGCCCAGTAGTCACTGAGGTGGCCTTTCCACTTGGGGGCCCCTGAGCCTGAGGTCGAGAGTCTCACTGGGGGTCACAACAGGCTAGGGAGGAAGTGAAGGTTTTCTCCCTTGGATGGATGCCTGCTTTGATGTGTTCATTCGCTTGTTTATCCAGTATGGATCGATGAAGCACCTCTCTGAGACAGGCACTAAGCTGCGGGATGGGTGAGAAAGCTGTGGAAAGGGCCAGTTGTTGGTACAGGGATGGATGACTAACGTGAGGGAAGAAGAAGCCCTTTCTCTGGAGGCAGGTGGGTTCCTGATGATGTGGGAGATACACACACACACACACACACACACACCCCAATAAAACCCTGTCTGAGCAGCTCTTTGTGGCTGGGCTGGGTCCTAGGATAGCCTGTTTATATTCCAAGCATATTTGGGGCCAGGCCCAACCCCACACTGTGTTATCTTTGTGTTCCTGGGTCCACCGTGTGGGAGTGGTTACTCTATGTCATGCTGGGTGAGGTGGGGGGAGTGTCCCATACAATTATCCCACCCCCAGGTATCCCATCCCATGTAGCTCCTTTGCCATGAAAAGGCTGCTGTTCCTTGAGCACTGAACACACTAGGGGTTGGCCGTGGTGGCACAGACTTCTCTGTAGGTGATTCCAAGGTCAGTGGGGACTAGCAGAGGCGCTGATGCTCTGGGCCCAGAAACAGGGACGCCTTGGCCTGAGGTCTGAGTTTCATGTTTCCACAGGCCACATTCATCCTCTTGGTCAGGCCCAAGCTCTGGTTTGCCCAAGAGCCACATATCTTAACTACCTGCCTCCTTTATGCCTGCACCCGTGTGACTGGGGAGAAGCACACCATGCTGACTGGTCTCACATCCACACTGCATTCTCCCTAGGGCCCTGGGATTCTCTCCACCTTCTTCTCTCTCCTCTAATGTCTCTGCGCTCTGGGTCCCATCCCTTTGCCCTCTCAAGATCTTTCCCATGAAGCTACCTCATTACCTTCCCTTCTTTATCATCACCTTCCCCTTCCTCCAGGATCTTTCCCATTAGTAGGTATGCAGGCTCTAGGAGCTGCTGTCTCTTTTGTGTGTGTTAGTGTCTCACTCTGTTGCCCAGGCTGGAGTGCAGTGGCATGCTCATAGACATTGCAGCCTTGACCTGCAGGGCTCAGGTGATCCTTCTGCCTCAGCCTTCCAAGTAGCTGGAACTACAGGTGTGCACCACCACAACTGGATGTTTTGATTTATTGTAGAGACAAGCTCTCACCAGGCTGCTCAGGCTGGTCTCGAACCCATGGGCTCAGGCAATCCTCTTGCCTCTGCCTCCCAAAGTGCTGGGATTATAGGCGTGAGCCACTGCACCAGTGCTCCTGTCTCTTAAAAACAAAAAACCAGGCCATTGCTTTACTAAACTCTGGCATGTCCGTATGCTTTTTGAGCTATGGCTGCCACCATGTATTCCTAAGCTTTGGCCCCTCTCCTACCTTGTAGAGGTGAATCTCTCTCTCTCTCTCTAATTTACTTCCTAAATAAATTATACGTTCATATCTTTAAAAAAAGAAAAAACTCAACAGAAACCCTCCCCTGAGGCCCTTTCCCTGAGCAGCTGCTCCATTCTCTGCTCTCCCTGTGGTGCTTGGTGTGTGGTATGATGGGGCTTTCACAAGCGCTCTGTTCCATGCTTCCTGCTTTGACATCTTCATTCTCTCCATGCCCACCCTTGGTTGGGCTTCCATTGCCACTGCTCCACTGAAACTTCTCTGGTCCAGGTCTCCAACATCACTCATGTTGCTGAAGCCAGTGGTCACTTTCCTGTCAATGTGCCAGATCCATTAGCGGCACTTGAATGTCTCTTCATTGAAGTGTTCTCTTGGTTTCAGGGAAAACAACCTCCCTATTTTTCTTCTCCCTCTTTCTGCTTTTGTCAGGCTCCTCTGTTAGTCTCCATCAACTTCTAAATGTCATCACGTGTGTCTGGTTTGGTCACAGGTCTTCTACTACCCTCTAGATGCTCTTGACCTAGGTGATCTCATCAAGACTTTGGAAGCCATCCACCTGCTGATACCTCCTACATACATCTTCAACTCTGACCTTTCCACTGAGCTCACATCTACTCGTTACCTCCATTTGAATATCTACCAGGCATTTAAAATTAACATAAATAGAACAGAATTTTGTTTTCTGTCTCCACCCCAACCTGGTCTTTCCTGTCTTAGTAACTGGCCCCAACACGCAGTCGGTTTCTCAAGACAACAAGACATCCTGGAGTCCCCCCTTCTCTTCCTAGCCACATGAGATTCACCATCAGATTCCCTAAACTCAACTCAATGTGTCCCAAATCCCTCCTTTTCTCTCCATCTCTGTCACTGCCATCTTAGTCTGAGCTACTACCTGTTACATCCACATGGCTGTTAGAGTCTCCCAATTGTCCCACTCCTGTCCCCTGCAATCCATTCTAGCCACAACATCCAGGATGATCTTTTAAATTTTTAAATAAGACGATGTGTTGCTTCCTTATTGCTATCTGAATAAAACCTAGATTTCTTGCCGTGGCCTCCAATTCTGTACAAGATATCTGGCCTCAACTTCTCCCTATCTTCCCTTGCATTGACCTTCATCCTCTTGTTCAAACCTGAGAAGTAAGAAGTGTTTCCACCTTAGGGGGCACTCTCCAGCTCTTCTCTTTGCTTAGAGTATTCTCCCTCAGGTTTCTATACATCTCAGCTCAAGCATCAGTTCTTTTTTTTTTTTTTGAGTCATAGTCTCACTCTGCCACCCAGGCTAGAGTGCAGTGGCATGCTCATAGCCACTTCAGCCTGGACTTGCTGGACTCAGACGATTCTTCTGCCTTAGCCTTCCAAGTAGCTGGAACTACAGGTGTGTGCCACATGCCCAGTTAATTTTTTGATTTATTATAGAGACAAGGTCTCACCAAATTGCCCAGGCTGGTCTCAAACCCATGGGCTCAGGCAATCTTCTCACCTCCGCCTTCCAAAGTGCTGGGATTACAAGTGTGAGCCACTGTGCCCGGTAAACATCAGCTCTTAAAGAAGAGGTATTTTCTGACTCCTTCAGCTCTCTTGGCTGCATCACCCTGATTTGTTTTCTTTATAGCCTCTATCATCAAAATGATCTGTTCTGAGGATCTGTTTACTTGCTACTTTTTTTTTTTTTTTGAGTTGGGGTCTCACTCTGTTGCCCAGGCTGGAGTGCAATGGCATAATCACAACTCACTGCAGCCTCGGGCTCAGGCGATCCTTCTGCCTCAGATTCCTGAATAGCTGGAAATACAGGGGTGTGCCATTATGTCTGGCTAATTTTTTAATTTTCTGTAGAGATGAGGTCTCGCTATGTTGCCTAGGCTGGTCTCAAAATCCCAGGCTCAAGCAATCCTCCTGCCTTGACCTCCCTAAGTGCTGGGATGACAAGCATGAGCCACCACACCCGGCCTGTTTATTTGCTTGTTGTCTCTCCCCTCTCTAAGCTGGAGTCTCCATGGGGGCAGGGAGCTTCCCTGCCATGTTCCCTGCCATATCTCCTGTATCCAGAGCAGTGTCTGGCACATTAGCGAGGACTCAATAAAGCACTGTTAAAAAATGAGTAAACGGAGACCAGGCAGTGGGGGAAAACCAAAACAGAAACCAATGTGGTTCCTGCCCTGAGGGCTTCCAGCCTAGAGAAATGAAGGAGAAATCGGCATCTACAGTGCACAGCTCGATAAGCACGTCTCTACAGGACACGAGGGCTGCGGGCACCTTGAAGGGCAGCTATCCGGCATGTGTCGAAGCACGTGCTGGGGAAGGCTTCCTGGGGAAGTCGTGCCTAAGTTGAAATCTAAAGGGTAAGAAGGCAGGTACAGGACCAGGAGAGGTTTGTGACCCTGACTCTGATGTACAATGAACCAGAGAGAGTGAGAGCACAGAGAGCTCAGGAAAACAGCACTTATAAACCACCCAGCCTGCCTCATGGAGAAGGGTAGTCCTGCTTCCTCCGTGAGCTGCTTGGAGAAGAAGGGACTCTGCTCAGGCCATGATGTGGACTTGCAGCATTCATTCCTTCATTCGTTCCTTCAGCACTTAATCCTGGGCCCTGACAACATGACAGGGCCTCCCCCAGGGTTCTGGGAAGGCAGGAAAGAAAAGGCCCAGACCTCTGGGGTTGAAGAGACAAAGCTGAACTGTAGAGGTAAAGGAAGTCCCAGCCACACTATGAGACCCCACCAGTTCAGGACATAGGACACTCTGCCACATACAAGCCTGGACTCAGAGGCTCCTGTCAGACCCGCAGGAACTTGTCCCTGAACTGGTCCTGCTGCCTGAAGATCCTGTCTTTCTACTCACCCATTTTGCACTCGCTCACCACACACGCAGCCATGCACGTCACTTCTTGTTCTGGTCACATACACATGCCCATGTCTACTCTCAGGACCTCACATGGGTGCCTGTGACCTCACACGGGGGTGCCTGCATCCTCACATACTCACCCACTCCACCCTAGGCAGTGAACCCAATGCACATATTCTCACGACTAGCACAATGCACTCCTGCTCCCAGAAGCTCCAGAGTTACCTGGAAGAACCCACCCACAACCCCCACCCCAAGTTAGAATATTACAGACAAACTAGTGTAATGTGATGTAATCTGAGCTATATATGTTGTGTGATGGTAATTTGAGCAGGTTTCTTGAAAGAGGAGGGTTTAGCTGGGTCTTGAAAAGAGTTGTAGAGTGGTGAAAATGAAGAGGAGTTGTTTTTTTTTAAAGACACTAAATCAATTAGGCTCATCAGACCACAAAATATATATATAATGTATTGGTTCATGAAATTGAAAAGTCAGGGTTGGTCTGGATTTAGGCAGTGTTGGCTCCAGAGGTTAGACTAATAGGCTATATTTCTCTATATACACCATATTTCCTAACTGCGTTCTCACCAGATGGGAGGCCAGGCTGATCTTTGTTCTTGGGGGCTTGGCAGAAGATACCATAGGTGTAGGAATAGTGTTAGCAATTCAAGAAAGAAACTCTCTTTCCTGAGAGCTCCAGAAGAAAAGTCTTTGAGCTTTGAGGACTGATTGGCCTAGCCTGATATCACGAGCCCATTTCTGAACCAATCCTCATGGTTGGAATGGTTGGAGTGATTTTTTTTTTTTTGGGGGGGAGGTCTCTCTGTCACCCAGGCTGGAATGCAGTGGAACAATGGAACAATCATGGCTCACCGCAGCCTCAACCTCCTGGACTCAGGTGATCCAACCACCTCAGTCTCCCAAGTAGCTGAAACTACAGGCACATACCACCATGCCTGGCTAATGTTTTGATTTTTTTTTTTTTGGTAGAGATGAAGTCTCACTATATTACTCAGGCTAATCTCAAACTCCTGGGCTCAAGCCATCCTCCTGCCTCAGCCTCCTAAATTGTTGGGATTACAGGTGAGAGCCACTGTACCCGGCTGATAGGGAGTGCTAGGCCTGAGACCTATACCTACTTCTCCAGCAGACTCGTCTCATCCAAACCACATGGCATGGGTTTCCCAAGGGAAAACACTCTGCTACCCAAAGAAGTGGAGAATGAGTACTAGACAGCTAAATCAACAGAGGTCAAATACTTCTGCCTTTCATAATATTCCCTTCCCTGAGTATAGCACTCCACATTTTTTCATGCGTCCACATAATTTATCCAGTTTGCTTATCAGGAGATAATCTTGAGTCAGGCATGGTTATTGTCTGCATTTCACTAAGAGCAAGAGCACTTTCAGACACTAATCTTTATTTTTTCTGCACTCTTATCACAGATGCTGTCCTTGCACCATCTCTTCTAGAAGAACAAACTACCTTGGAGATCCTGGGTAAGAACCCCCTTAGGAGAGTGCGGGGGTGGAGGTGGGGAGTTAACTCTTGATACACTAATGTTGAGGTGCTTTGGGGACATGGAAGCCCAGGAGGCAGTCAGGTGCATGAAGCTGGAACTCCCCTGCAGTGGCCTGACACCCACTGCCATGCTGAGAGCTTCTTTCGCTCCATGTGGGAAAGTACCCAGTCAAGGAGCATCCATTCAGAGGACACTCAGGCCAAAGGCCTGAGTGCAGGCAAAGTGTGTGGGGGTGAGAGTGGAAGAAGTGTGGTCTACAAGGAGATCTGCCTGGGCTTGGCTTCTGCTGTGCTGGGGAGAGCCAAGATCAGTCCCAGGACCTCCTCAGTCCAGCAGAGGAGACCTTGAGACTGGGATCCATCATTGACCAATGGTTACTTCTCTCCTTGCTGCCTCTAACACCCTGTGGTGCTTGGGAGCTCACCTCCAAAGATAGGCCCCAACAAAGCACAACTCCCACATTCCCATCATGATGTAGTCCCCTTACACACTGAATCAAGGCTTGCCTGTGACATACACCATCCAACAGAGTGTGGCAGAAGTGACACCATGTCCGCTTTAAGTTTAGCTTTTAAGAGGAATAGCAGCCTCTACTTCCTCTTTCTTTCCCTTGGAGAGCCCTGAGTCATCGTGTAAGATGTCTAGCTGAAGAGACCACATAGAAAGGCCATGTGGAGAGGAAGAGAAGCCCCTGACCCAGCATCTTAGTTAAGCCTCCAGATGACTCCAGCAGCAGGCTTTATCTGAAGCACCTGCGTGAGAGATACCCAGGCAAGACCAGCAGAAGAGCCACCCGGCTGATCCCAGATCCCAGCCAACCCATAGGCCGTGAGAGATAATAAAATGATAGTTGTTTCAAAGCCACTGAGTTTTAAAGTGGTTTGTGACGCAGTGATAGAAAATAAAAACAATCTCCCTGTTGGTGAGATTGGCTGGTATTCCCAAGCCTGTGGCACCTTCTTCCAAGCCCCTGACCTGACTGTCAGGTCTTGGTTAATGACTAAGTTGACAATCAAGTTAATAACCATTCTGAACAGGCAGGTCAGTTTTTAGGACAAGTACAGGAAGAAATATGAACCTGCTGTCAGATCCTAGGTCTGAGATTCCCAAAGACTCACAAAAAAACCCAGTTCCCAAAGGGCTGGAGACTGAGGCAGGAGGCTGCTGGGCTCCCCAACCCCATCTCTGAGTGCTGACCCAAAGCAGCAGCTGGCTAGGCTCAGGCGTCATTTAGATGCCCTTGACAGCTCTGAGATGGAAGCCTGTGGAATAGAAGAATGGCCAACCCACCTCCCAGTCTGGATCAGGGGAGAAGTGAGTCAATTGAGCATAGCTCTGCCATCCTGGCCAAGTCCAGGTTCCCCTGTATTTCCCATCACATCAGACATGATCCCACTGCTGCAACTTCCATGCTTCTTGTGTAAAGATACCCTTCTCCTAGCAGGCCTGAATCCACCCCTTGGATCGTAATCACTTCTCCACTCGGAAGAACCCTTCCTTCTCTTTCCCCCAGATCTCCAGGGCCACAGGGCCATTGTCATATGTAGCCCGTGTTCACTGAAATGTTTTATGTGTGACTCTTGCCTCACTCCCAGAATGTGAGCTTCTAGGGAGTGGGAAGTAGAGCTTCATTTGTTCCTCTAGTACATGCATTAGTGAATGTGTTCTACCATTGATTCACTCAACAATCTACTCCATGCCAGGGTCCATGTTAGTGGTGGAGGACATAAAGATAAAAAAGTATTGTCCTAGCCCTGGAGTCATATTTGGTTCAGTTAGAAAGGCATATAACTGCCAGGATGAAGGTGTGCACACAATGTGGTGAGGGCATGGAGGGGTGCAGAGTCAGCCCTGGGGACGGGTCACAGAGAAAACCTACTAGTGATCATGGCGGGCCAGACTCTGATCTGAGCAATTCATTTATTCTTTTATTCATGGATTCATTATTTTGAAGTGCTTTAAAAGAATAAATTATTATTATTTTAGGATAGGTACATGGAAACAAATGATACAAAAGTCCAAGTGGGCTAGTGCCACTCTGTGAGCATTCCCAGAAGAGCATACCTTTCCCAGATTCTCTGCTTTCCAGGCATATTATATTTTGTGCATAAAACAAGTTTGTAGTCACATATGGGCATGCACACATATGTGCATACATGACTTTTTACATAAATAGTTGCAGAGGCTGGGCACAGTGGCTCACACCTGTAATCCCAGCACTTTGGGAAATTGAGGCCAGAGGATTGCTTAAACCCAGGAGCTCAGGACAAGCCTGGGCAACATATTCAGACCTCGTCTCTACAAAAAATCTGCCAGATGTGGTAGTATGCACCTGTAGTCTCAGCTACTTGGAAGGCTGAGGCAGGAGGATCACCTGAGCCCAAGAGGTTGAGGCTGAGGTGAGCCATGATCATGCCACTGTACTCCAGCCTGGGTAACAGATTAGACCCTGACGCAAAAATAAATAAATAAGTATAAATAAATGGTTGCACAATGCTCTGTATTGCTTTCTCATGTAATGTATCTTTAAGCTCATTCCATATTACTATAGAGATACTTCATTCTTGGCTAATGATATGATGACTGCATATTATCACAGTATTTCACTTTACAAATGTCCTATAGTTTGTTTTATCCACCCTCCTATTAATGGATATTTGTTTTTTCTCATTGTTCACTATTACAAATAATGTTACAATGAATAATCTTGTGCATACTTTCTTTTGAAAATATATCATAAAGGATAAATGCATAGAAGTGGAATTGTTTAGTCAAGGATAGGAGCATTTTAAATCTTAACTGCCCTGCATCTCTTCTTTCTATTTTTTTTTTTTGAGTCAGAGTCTCACTCTGTCACCCAGGCTGGAGTGCAATGGCATGCTCACAGCCACTGCAGCTTCGATCTACTGGGTTCAAGTGATCCTCCCACCTCAGTCTTCTAGGTAGCTGGAACTACAGGCATGTGCCACCATGCCCAGCTAGTTTTTGGTTTATTGTAGAGACAAGGTCTTACCATGTTGCCCAGGCTGGTCTCGAACTGCAAGCTCAGGCAATCCTCTTGCCTCCATCTCCCAAAGTGCTGTGATTACAGGCGTGAGCCACCACACCCAGCTTCTTATTTGTTAAAAACACATCGCTCAGCTTTAGAAAGCTTTCTCTCTCATCTGCCACGGCCAAAGGCAGACAGAGGAGGAGGACTATGACAGTACATCATTTTAAAATGCCTTTATTCTCCTCCTATATTTTTAAAACATAAGTATTTATTAAATATATTTAAATTGTTAATATTTATATAAATTTAAATGTCTTCATATAATTTTTGTTATCTATTTTTATAAGGTATTTCTTATCTCTACATTTACATAATTTATTTAAATTTACGTTTAAGTTGAACAGGGAGTACATGGTCCAGGGTCTGCTTGCAGCTGTCTTGGGAAAACAGGGCAGTGTCTGAGAGTGGAGCTCACACCAGGAAATGGGGCTGAAAATGGAGAGTAGAAAACCTGGCCCAGGTCCCTTTGTTTGAGTCCTGGATAAAGCCTTGCCTGAAGTTCAGCTTAGGGCTATTCAGGTTCATAAGCCATTAAATGCCGTTTTTGCTTAAGCCAGTGTGGACTGGGTTTTTTATCCCTTGCCTTTAGAAGCAACAGTCCTGACTCACCCACACAGCTGGGGAGCAGAAGAGTGGACTCACAGCAGAGCTGACTAGCTCCAGGGTCTGTGCACTTAACCTCTGCCTGTCCCAGGGGAACAGGTATTTATTGATGTGAGACCTGGAGGATTGGGAGGAGATAGTCAGGCAGACCAGATAGGAGAGGAGGTGCCCAGATGGAGAAGGAGCCGGTGAGGAAACAGGAGGCATTTGGAGGCTGCTCGTAGTTCAGAGCAGCTAGAGGTTGATCAAAAGGTGCAGGGTGTGCACAGGATAGTGTGCTGGTTTGCGATGCGTTTGCTTGACCTTGATCTTTCAGATGAAGTGACCATAGTGTTGCCTCAGCAGGGATCACAGGTGTGATTGAAGAATTGGTTGGCTGCATGCCGCAGGCATCCCCACCCAGGGTCCAGACCTCTGAGACCCAACACCCAGCCTCCTTGGCCGGGTTGCCCCAAAAGGGGGTCACTGTTAGAGGCCTGACATCAGATCTGCCCCTGGGCCACACCAGGGGCTCCTGTGACTGCAAAGGGTGAGCAGCCTCTCCCTGGCCCCTGAGGGAAAAGGCCAATGAAGAGAAAGGCCACAGGGGAGCTAGAACCCCTTCTGGGTGTGTGTTTGCGTGTGTGCGCACTCATGTGTGCTCTGCACACAGAGGAAGCCAATTATCCTTTCCCAGCTGAGCCCTTGGGAACATTCCCCGGAATTTACTATTCCTCCGGTCATTACCTTATCTCAGGTGGCCCTTTGGAGCCCTTGAAGCCATTGCAGGGTGAGGCAGTAAAGGGAAAAAAAGGGCAGGGGAAAAGAGGAATTTGCCCCCTGCTGTTTCTCAGGTCTCCAGGCATCTGGGGGAGTGACCAATGCCTCCCCAGCACTGCCACCAGGCAGGTCCAGGCCACATCGTCCCCTACCCCCCACCCGCAGTAGCCCCTCCATGTCACTGTGTCTCCAGTCACTTCCCACCACACCACCTGGATCCTCCTGAAACACTGCCACTCTTTTCCTGGCTCAGCTGGGCTGCCTCCAGACTATGGCAGATTCTTATTCTTTGCTACCATGAGGAAGGGAGGCCCTGGGTAGACCCTGCCTACCTACCTACCCCACCCTAGGCTCCAGGCACAGGGGACCACAGCCCTTCCCCGAAGCACCAGGGCTCATGTGTTCATGCCTCTTGTTGCTACAACAAACTACCACAGACCTGAGGGCTCAAAACAACACACATTTATTCTCTTACCATTCTAGAGATCAGAAGTCCAAAAATGGGTCTTAAAGGGCTAGCACCAAGGTGTCAGCGGGGTTGTTCCTTCTGGAGGCTGCAGGGAAGAATCCACTTTCTGCTTTTTCCAGCTTCAAAGAGCCACCTGATTCCTTGGTCTGTGTCCCCTCTCTCTATCTTCAAAGTCGCAGTGGGCATTTTTCAATCTCTGATCTTTGCTTCCATTGTCACATTCTCTCCCTCAGACTCAATTCTTTTTTTTTTGAATTGGAGTCTCACTCTGTCACCCAGACTGGAGTGCGGTGGCCGCTCCCAGCCACCGTAGCCTCGACCTGCTGGGCTCCAGTGATCCTTCCGCCTCAGCCTTCCAAGTAGCTGGAACTACAGGCGCGCACTACCACGCCCGGCTAATTTTTTATTTATTGTAGAGATGAGGGCTCGCCAAGTTGCCCAGGCGAGTCTCGAACCTGTGGGCTCAGGCAATCCACTCACCTCAGCCTCCCAAGGTGCGGGATTACAGGCTGAGCCACCGAGCCCGGCCCAGACTCAATTCTTTCACTGCCTCCCCCTTGTTGGCCAGGCACAGTGACTTGCACCTGTAATCCCAGCACTTTGGGAGGCAGGGTGAGAGGATTGCCTGAGTCCAGGGATTCAAGACCAGCCTGGGCAACTTGGCGAGACCTTGTCTCTACAATAAATCAAATATTAGCCAGGCATGGTGGCGTGTGCCTGTAGATCCAGCTACTTGGGAGGCTGAGGCAGAAGGACCCCCTGAGCCCTGCAGTTTGAGGCTGTGGTAGCCATGAGCATGCCACTGCACTCTAGCCTTACAGGTAAGATCTGATTTGGAAAAAAAAAAAAAGGACCCTTGTGATGACACTGGGCCAGCTCGGATAGCCTAGGATAAATGCTCCTTCTCAAGGTCCTTAACTTAATCACACCCGCAAAGCATATTCACAGATTCCAGGGATCAGGACCTGGATACCTTTTGGGAGGCCATTCTTCTGCCTGCCACAGATCACTCTGAGCTTATGCATGTGCAGACCCTTCTTCTGCTATCTCCATATACTGACTGAGAGGCTGTGTTGAGACTCAGATTCAGCCATACTCTGTTCACCAACCTATGTGCCCGGAGGGAGCACCTCTGTCTAATTCACCAAAATACCATATGGGACAGCAGTCTAATTCACTGAAATACCATATGGGACAACAGAGGGCCTGCCTGAAACACTCCTTCCCTCCCTTCCTCTACTTGGCCAAGAGCTACTCATTCTTCAAGGCTCAGCTCAGTTCAGGGCACTTCCCTAACTTTCCCCTGTTCTCTCCCAATACTCCCAGCTGGACTGGTCATACCTTCTCTGGAGTCCCACTCTATCCTGTACCTTCCGTGCCCTGGCTCTGACCACAGGACATGGGTATTGTCTGCCTGGGTGAAATCTGAGCCAGGGCCCAGAAGCCCTCACCTGGGGCCCAGCTCTTCCCCAGCTAGGCAGCAACCCCAGGTCCTGCTGTCTCTATTCCCAGGGCAGACACCCCCTCTGGAGTTCATGTCATCTCTGTCCCTCCTGTGTGCAGGCCTCAGATGGGGGTAGGGGTCACTGTGAAGAAGATAAAAATGAAATAGATGAGGGTGTTGAGTGGGAGACATTTAAGCAACATGGAGGGAAGGCAGTATTTGAGAAGAGAGGGCTGGTGAGAAATTCCTACTCTCAGGAAGTGGCTGGGAGACTTTCAGAAGACAAATATTTGAGGTTTTCAATTTAAAGTGGCAGCTTAAACACACATTTTTCCAAAATCTCACTAGAACAACCATAGAAAGCTTTAAAAGGAAGACATAAAACCACAAAAATGAAGAAAACAAAGGAGATAACAGCAACAAGACACAGGAAGTTAGCAGATGAGCATGAGCTGACTTAAATGGAGAAAGCCAGTTCCTAGGCCAGCAGTGGGGAAGATTTAGAATCAACACAGTAGAGGGATGTCCAAAGACTCAGGAACTGGCTGTAGCAGAGGGATGTCCAAAGACTAAGGAACTGGCTGTAGCAGAGCCTCTCCAAGCCGGGGTTAAGGAGGGAGTTAAAAGAAGGATCTGTTGAGAGTTGCTTAAGAAGCAGATCCCTTAAGAAGGGATCCCTTGGTCCCTCTCCCCTCCTTTCTCTCACCCTTTCCTGCATGGTACAGCTGAGGGGTGGAAGGTTCTGGGTCATATGGCATACGGAGAGTTCTCCCTAACACCAGCACTCCTGCTCTAAGTACCCAAAATATGACCTAGCTTCACTCTCAAGGCAGGAGATTAGAACAATCTTCTCTGAAAAGTCTGGCCAACTCAAGAGGAAGACCTAAATCCTGATATGGGGCAGTCTATGACAAATGTCACACCCAGACCTCTCCCCAGGGAAGTCAATGATTGGCAAGCCCCACCCTAGAAGACATAAAAAAATGAACATGTTGGGAACAAAAGTGAAACACACTTGGAAGTGAAAAGCATGGCTGCGGCAATAGAAGTCTTGTGGGATGAAGTTGAGGAAATCTAGAAATCAGGAAGAAAAGAAAAAAAGACCAAGAGGCAGCAAGTTGGAGAGAAAAGATTTAAAATATTGGAGGATTAGCCCAGGAGAACTAGTATGGAAAAAACTGAAATTACAGAGAAAAAAGAGCCGAGGCAAGGGATAAAAACAGGCCCATGCCAAGCATATCTTTGTGAAATTTCAGACAGCTGGGGACAAGGATGGATTTCTACAAGCTTTAAGAGGGGGCAGAACCCCAGCTGTATGAATAGGATGAGGATTCTAAAAGGCTTTGCTTATCCCATCAGCAATGCTGGGACACAAGAAGACAGTAAATACAAACCCAAAAGAATAGAGGGAAATGCTCTTCAACCTAGTCTTCTCTATCCAGCCAGATGGCCAATTATATATGTGAATAAAGACACCTTTAGGCACGTGATATTGCAGGGAGCTTTCCTCCTGCGCAACCTTTCTCTAGAAGCTACTGTCCAAACTGAGAATTAATGGAGGGGAGGACATAACACAAGGCATAGAAACTGGGAAAGCCAGCACAGGAAGGAGGATGGGGCAGGAAGGCAGGGCTGCACCAGGTGGAGAGGGCAGCCAGTCCCCTCAAGGCAGCATGATGCAAGCGAGAAGTGCACTGAAAGCTGTTACCAGTGTGCACATTTTCACTAGACAACCCATCCAACCTGGAGACAGAAGGCCCAGGTGAGCTTGGCCCAGATTTTGGTTTGTCCTTACCTCGTCTTCACCATGTGCTGGTGAGGTCTGTGCCCTCCCCTCCTTGCCTGCTGCCACCCCACAACAGTTTCTAATTGGCTCTACTCCTGAGAACTGGATGTGGGCCATGGTGAGCTTAGAAGGAAAAGATGCAAAGCAGCTACTAGCTCTGCCCACCCCCCTCTCCTGCCCCCAAATCCCAAGCTTCTCTTCACCCTTCTCCACCCTGCCCTACAGCCAGGAGGCTGACTTTCCAGACTACTTCCATGGGCTCCCTTTGCATCAGCTTCCATGGTGTCCCACTAGGTTCAGCCAATGGGAAGTACCAGCAGGATGTGGGAGGAAGAATGGTAAGGTCAAGTATCTACTGGTCCCTGCCTGACCCACCACACCCTCTGCTCCAGGCCAGGGTGGGGACCTCTCCTAGTGTTCCAGCTCTCCCTCAGGGTTCTGGTAACTGCCTGTTCCTCCTGATCCTTCAAGTATAAGGGTGGCAATGCCTCCCTCAGTTACCAGCTCCAGAGCTCCTCACCATCCTTGCTTCGGCCTACCCTAACTCTACGCACACCCTTGTGAATAGTCCCCTCATACCTCCTCAGTTCCTTAACAGAAGCAAATGCTGTAGGATATGTTATCTGGGGGGTTCATAGATGCATGGAAAAGCCAAGGAATAGGAAGGCAGGCAAGTCAGGGGAAGATATAACCCGGGGTGGCAACAAAAGGCTGCTTAGATATTCGTAATACCATATTTAATGGGCACACGGTGTTCATTTTAGGATTATTCTATCAATTGTATCTGTCAGTTTTATACAAACTTCTGAATGTATAAAATATTTCAACATACGATTGTTTACAAGGCATACACAGGGGGCTCACAGAGGGCTGGCAATGTCCTATTTCTTGGTCTGGGTGATTACTACATAGGCGTTCACTTTATAATAATTCATTAAAATGCACATTTGTGTTATGCACTGTTCTGTATGTGCGATATATTTTATGATAAAAAATTTAAGAGAAAAAAGATTCCTCCTGCTCCCAAATTTCAGCACAGTAAAGGACCATGGGGCATTTGGTGGAGGGTGACAGAAAGGGAGGAGAGGAGAAGAGGAGGAACTTTAAGCAGAAGCAGAACATTGGAGACAGAAGAGACCTGGATAAACCTTACTGTCCCCAAGACCCCTGAAAGAGAGATGTCAGGAAGGGGAGACATTAGGAAGGGGAAAGTCGGGAAGGGGAGACCTTGGGACGGGGAGACGTCAGGAAGGGGAGACATCTTGAGGTTGTCACCTCGTGTGTGACAGCAACCCAACCCAATTCACTCAAATATTATAGAAAAGTGTAATTTCATAACGTTGGAGAATTTGAGGTACCTTCACAACTCAAATATGGGTTATGCACAGAGCAAACAAGATGCTGGATGTAGATATAAGCACTGAGTTGGTAAGGAGGTTTGATAACACTCTTTGCTGGGACTCCAGTTCCTATCCCCTTCTGCTCCGTGAGCTTTTCTGAGTGGTAAGACTTCTAGGGAAAGGGAGGTGATTACAAACAACACAATCCACTCTGCCTAGTTTACACAGAAAATTAAATCACTAAAAGACATTTTGAAGCTTATAGGGTCTGCAAGAGGCCAAAGAGTCAGACTAGGATGCCATGGAGCCAGGAATAATACCCAAACCACATAGCAGGAGCTGCCCATGAAGACAAGATGACACCACTTACTACAGAGAGCCCTGCTCCAGGCTGACCCCAGAACTCTGCCACTGTTGCATTGAAGGGTCAGAGACCTCTGCCACCCACTCTCTAATAGAGGACTCCCTACAAGTTTCATGTGGGGACATTACAGTAGCCAAACCTGGTCACAATGACTGCCCCCTGAGGAGACTGGGGAGTGAGTTCTGGTTTCTATTTTGACCAGTAAAGACTCAAAATGCAGACATTTCTCCAGATTAGCAAAAGATGCAAGAAGACCAAATATTTGCTGTGAGGAGAGTAGAGTGGTGAGAATTGGGTAGACAGAGTTAATTTTCAAGCCCAGGGCCGCAGCCAGGAAAGCAGGACTGAAGGGAGTCAGGCTGCCCAAGGACTCTGGGTCCCGGTTGGGGTTAGGGTAGGGTAGACAGGGCTGGACCCCTTTCCCCATTCGTAGGTCCTGCCTGGATGCAGGCTCCCATCCTGGGACCATGGCTCTGCTCTGAGACCATCCTGGCTAGTCCACATGCCTGCAGTTCTGTCCATCCTTCATTCAACCAGCCGCTTCTCATGCTCAGGAATCAGGACCAGGTAGCCTTGGTCCTCCCATGCTCTATCTCACCTGCTGCCCCTTGCCCACTACCTAAGTTCTTGGGGCCCAGAAAGCCTCTCCCAAGATCTAGCCAAGGGACCACAGGCAGAGGACTATGACATCTGGAGCTGCTGAAGGAGGCCGTGGGCAGTTTGAGAGAAAGGCTTTCTCTATGCCACAGAGGATTTGGAGTCTATGGACAAACCTGTGAGACATCTGGCAGTACTGGTCTCCAAGAAGAAAGCTGGGGCCCTACAGTCAGTCTGGGAGCAACTGTAGCCTGATCCAGCAGGGGGCAGCTCTCAATGACAACTTAAGGGCATTCCAGGGCCAGATGTACACAAAACTTTTAGGAACTAGGTGCTACTTCCTGATAGTCTGTGTCCTTGTAGCATCACCATCCTACTGGGCTGGGGGCTTTGCACAACAAAGGAGTATTAGGCTCCAGAGAAAGAGAGACTTGGTGCTGGTGGGGGAGGCAGAAGGGGATACAACCTTCTAGGAAGCAGAAATGTTCAAAAACGTTCAAAGGAGCATCCGGAAAACAAGGAGAGGCAGGAATCATCTTATGTCCCCTTCCTTCCTTCCTTCCTTCCTTCCTTCCTTCCCTGCTTTTCTCCTTTCTCTTTTACATTTCTCGTAGAGATGAGGTTTTGCTGTGTGTCCCAGACTGATCTTGAACTCCTGGGCTCAAGCAATCCTCTCACCTCGGCCTCCCAAAGTGCTGGGATTACAGACATGAGCCACTCACTGTGCCTGGCCCTATGACTGGTTTCTAAGTCTAGGTCTAGTCTGCAAAATAAAGTGCCTTCATGTTCCCAATGCTGAGACAGGTCCTGGAAGTAAGTGGGAGTGGAGAGAACCAGCCCTTGCCCTCCTGTCTGCCTCAACTTCCCCAGGTCTCCCCAGCCCACCCTGACCAGGACGGGGGTGCTGGCAGCCTCTCCCCATTAGCCACACCCCACCAGCTGAGGTAGACAGTCTGGGGGCTGAGAAGACGGCTCTTCCTTGCATTCCATGGATACAGTGCCCTAGGCCAGGCTGCGGAGGCCGCAGGGCCTGGCATGGGCCCCTTGGAGCTGGCTCTGCAGAGAGGCGGGGGCAGTAGGAATGGATGAACTCATTCTTTCCTAGACTCAGGCTGCTCTGATCGTAAAACTGTGGACGCTGAGCAAATGGCCCCAGGTGTGTGCTCTCCCAGTTTCGCTGGGATAATAGTCAGGAACTGTAAGAGGCTGACCTGGTTTCGATGGAGCAGCTCCTGCTCTGGGCACAGGTTGGTTCTGCTGCCTCTTCTCTCCCCTCCCTTCCCCACCCCTTTTCTTGAGGGGTCAGTCCTTCACCAAGGCCTGAAGGAGCCATGGAAAGAGAGCAAAAGAGGTGCTCTCAGAGATGCTCCAGAAAAAGTCCTTTCCCAGAGAGAGGCTCGGTCAAAAGAAGCCCAGGGTGCCCAGAGAGGTGATAGCACCCCTTTGGGGGCCTCCTGCTCAAAGCCCCTCTGAGTCTCTTTTACTCCACAAAGATCTAGAATCAGATCTGTCAGGAATGTAAGAATCCATCTGATCTCTAAAACTGCTTTGTTTTTACAGATAGGGAAACTGAGGCCCAGAAAGAGCCCAGGGCAGTTAGGAAAAGGACTTCCCTCACTCTGGGAAACAGGAGATCTTTCCACCCTCCTCAGACCATGGGGGCCGTGAGCCTTCCCAGCACACCACCTGGGTTATCTGGGTACTGTGGAAAGGGCTTTTACCACCCTCAGAGGGCCTTTCACCTGCCCTTGACCTTCGGAACTCCCAAAATATGCCTACCTCCTCTGGGTGAGAGGCAGCTTTGGAAACTAGCAAACTGGGGCCTGAATCCTAATGGCCACCTAATAGCTTTGTGACCTTGAGGAGTGTTGCCCAGCCTTCATGAGGTAGTGTCCTCAAACTGTCAGCCATGGCCATCTTCCTCCTTTGTGTGGCTGTAGTGAGGGCTGGAGCTGAGGGCACATCATAAGCTCTCAAGTCACAATGGGCATTACTATTAAAGCTGTCCAGGATGGCCCTTCTGAAACTCAACCCTCTGGTTCCCAAGCCCCATTTTTTCCTGTGGTCATGTGGTGCTGGGCCTCGTGCCTGTCACTGTCCAATGCTATGGGGCTCAGGCTTTGGTTGGCCTCCTTCCCTCTCCACACCCCTTGGGCAGGGTGAGAATGAAAAGGTATGGAATACATACCTCCTACCATCCTGCTACTGTATTCATCACCTCCCAAAACTGAGAAAAATATTCATCTCGGATGGATGGACAAACTGTGGACATCGCTATGATGGAATGACCCCCAGCCATAAAGAAGAATGAAATTAGTGATACATGCAACAACATGGATAATTCTCAAAACATTGTGCTGAAGGCCAGCAGCTAAATGAAAGAAGGCTGACACCAAAAGATTACATATTCTGCTATTCCATGCATCTGAATTCTAGGGAAGGCAAAACTGCAGTTGCCTGTGGAGGGAAGTGGGAGTTGGGGATTGACTGCAATGGGCATGAGGGAATTTTATGGGGGATAAAATGATTCCATATCCTGTTTGATCTTAGGAATATGGCTATTTCCATTGGGTAGCACTTATCTGACTGTACACTTAAAATGAGCCAATTCTATGGCATAGTATGTAAACTATACCATAATAAAACCGGTGGGGCAAGGATATTCCAGTTCAGAAAATATGATCTGGGATGTGACCTATACCTTGCCTGGCCATATACAGGGTGGAAGAGTTCTCTCCCTAGGAAACTCTTAAGAAGTGCCCAGTCCTGGCCAGGCACAGTGGCTCATGTCTGTAATTCCAATATTTTGGGAGGCCAAGGCAATAGGATCGCTTGAGTCCAGGAGTTCACGACCAACCTGGGCAACATAGTGAGACCTCATTTGTACAGAAAATCAAAAAGTTAGCCAGGCATGGCGGTGCGTGCCTGTAGTCCCAGCTACTCAGGAGGCTGAGGCAGGAGGTCAAGGCTGCGAAGAGCCACTGTACTCCAGCCTAGGTGACAGAGTTAGACCCTGACTTTTTCAGACCCCGAAAAAAGAAAGAAAAGAAAAAGTGCCCAGCCCTTAAAAGAAATAGGAAATTGAGTGACCAGGAGAAATGAGGTAGAACTAATATCAGGGCATAATAGGCTCTTCAGATAGATGAACTCAAGTCTTGGTGCATTTATACACCAATTTAATGCCTTATCTGATAGTCTCATTCATCCTGGCTCTACCTGGAAAATGCTCATCTGCCCATCTTTCATGAATAATAAAAAGCTATCCTTTCATGAGATGACATTTTGTCTTTCCAGGCCCAGCATGGGGAAGGAGCCAGGCCCGTCTTGGGTCACTCCCCTCTCAGGCTGGTATGCAGTAGAGTTTCTCTCTTCTGCCTGCTTCCAGAGCCTTCTGCAGGCTACCAAGACAAGGTTTTCCTACTTTCCTTTGGGCTTTCTGCCCTCTGCTGCAGGCAGCTCTATCCCCATCCCTCCTCCTCTGCCTTCTCTCCTGGGCAACAGTAGCATCTCCAGCAACTTTCACTTTGGAGTGTGGCTCCTCAACTTTAAGACCAGCCCCTGAAAGCCCTACCTGCTGCATTTTCTCCCCTTTCCTCTGCCCTCTCCTTTGGAAGCCCAGGGTAGAATAGGAAAGGGATACTCTCCCAAGGTTTTATTTTTTTTATTTTTATTTTTATTTATTTATTTTTTTGAGTTGGAGTCTCACTCTGTCGCCCAGACTGGAGTGCAGTGGCCGCTCCCGGCCACCGCAGCCTCGACCTGCTGGGCTCCGGCGATCCTTCCACCTCAGCCTTCCAAGTAGCTGGAACTACAGGCGCG
>CAUYQG010145215.1:0-27825 GCA_963574415.1 Tarsius wallacei | reverse complement strand
AAGGAGATTTTTGACAGATTCTCTTGGGTTTTCAAGATATACAATCATGTCATCTGCAAAGAGTGATAGCTTGACTTCCTCTATACCTATTTGGATACCCCTGATTGCCTTCTCTTCTCTGATTGCTCTAGCCAGGACTTTCTTAATTTATTTTTAAACATTCTTAATTTTTAACATTCTTAATTTATTTTTAGATGTTTACAAATTGGAAGTAATTACTTGAAAAAATGTTACTATTTTAGTCCATTTTGTGTTGATATAATAGAATACCTGAGGCAACATAATTTATAAAGAAAAGAGGCTTATTTGGTTCATGGTTGTGGTGACTGGGAGGTCCAAGATTGGGCAGCTGCTTCTCGTGAGAGCCATAGGCTGCTTCAACTCCTGGTGGAAAACGGAAGGAGAGCAGGCATGTGCAAAGAGATCACATGGAGAGCCAGAAAGAGATCTTTGTAAAAACCCTCTGCACAGGAACTAAATTATTCCCCTAAAAATTGAGAACTCACTCACTCCCAAGGGAGAACATTAATTTATTCATGAGGGATCCACCCTTATGACCCAAACACCTCACACTAGGACCCACCTCCCAGCACTGCCACATTGGGGATGAAATTTCAACATGAGAGTTGGGGTGAGGACAAATCACATCCAAGACATAACATTTACTGAACAGGCAAAGGATAAAAAATTATTGGGAAACCATTGTCTAAGTACTAGTGACTTTCACCAATAATTAAATATAGAGTTTTAGTGCTGACAATAGAGCCTTGTTGACAGAATTGATCATGAATCCAGGAAAGGAATTAAGAAGGAAGGAAGACGGGCTGGGAGAAGACAGAGGCGTTGGGAAATCAGAGACCACAAAAAAAAATGAAGTACAGGTTCATTAAGAGTGAGAGAGGATAGGCTAGTTGCAGTGGCTCATGTCTATAATCCCAGTGCTTTGGGAGGTCAAGGAGGGAGGATTTCTTGAGCCCAGGAATCTGAGACCAGCCTGGGCAATGTAATGAGACCTCGTTTCTACAAAAAAATTAAAAAATGTGCTAGGCGTAGTGGTGCATGCCTGTAGTTCAAAATACTCAGGAGGCTGAGGCGGGAGGATCACCTAAGCCCAGGAGTTTGAGGCTGTGGTGAACCATGATCATGCCACTGTACTCCAGGCTGGGCGACAGTGAGACTCCGACTCAAAAAAAAAAAAAAAAGAATGAGAGAGGATAAAATAGAATAATAGACAGATAAGTGAGATAAGAGAGATTCAAAATTTGCAATTTTAGAGCTTTAGTTCCCAGAGACTGTAAGTAAGACCCATGAAGTGGCAGCATTTAGAGATGCTGCTGTCCGATGACAATTTTGAGGAATGAGATAGAGAGTAGAAAGAGAAACTGTAGAGTCTGAGAGAGTCCTTGGGACCAATGGAAAACAGCAACATGGATGAGAAAGGCCAGAGTACTCACTGTCCAGCAACCTTCAGGGAACAGTAGAGTTCTGTATCTGTTGATGGCCCTGGAACAAGAGTTTAGAGCTTCAGAAGGAGGCATCAAGGGAAGTGTGTTCAGCCTTCCTCCCCAAAACTACAAAGAAGGGTAGAGGAACAAAAACACTATTGGAGGATCCTGTAAGGGAACAGGTAGGTATGGTTATGGTGAAAGATAAAAGGAATTATAAAGAAAATGGCCAGCATGTAGAAGGGGCTAGACACATTGTACCCTAAACAAATTAACAGGCATTCCAAATGGGCAACTCCTAGACTTGCTGCGGTCCTCTTTTTCCCCCACCATTTTGATAAACTAAGTCGAAAACATTCTGAGCAGTTATTATCTAGGGGAAGAGTGGAGAAGGAGGAGATCTTTCTCACTTGCCTTTAATGAGACTGAGCTGGCACACTTGGCAAAGACCACACATTTCCAGTCAATTGCAAGAGTCACAGTTCTCAAAAGCATCACATCAATTCTACTTCATTTTTTTTTTCTTTTCCTTCAGATCAACAAGTACTTACAGAACATCAGAAGTTACCTTGGAGTTTCTTGCAAAACTAGACATTCTCTTATCCTTTGATCCAGCAATTACATTCCTTGGAATTTACCCAAATGAGTTAAAAATTATGTTCACACAGAAACCTATACATAAACATTTATAGCAGTTTTATTCACAATTGCCAAAACTTGGAAGCAACAAAGATATCCTTCTACAAGTTAATGAATAAACAAATTGTGGTACATCTATAAAATGGAATGTTACTCAGTGATTAAAAAAAAAGAAATGAAAAGACATGGAAGAACCTTAAATGCATATTGCTAAGTGAAAGAAGCCAGTCTGAGAAGATTACACTGTGTGATTCCAGCTATGTGGTATATTGGAAAGGGCAAAATTATGGGGGCACTAAAAAGATGAGTGGTTGCCAGAAGTTTGAAAGAGGGAAAGAGGATGACAGAGCACAGAGACTTTTGGAGCAGTAAAATGACTCTATAATGGTACTATAATGATGGACACATGTCATTATACATTTGTCAAAACCCATTCCAGGTACAGTGGCTCACACCTGTAATCCCAGCATTTTGGGAGGTGGAAGTGAGAGGGTTACCTGAGTTCAGGAGTTTGAGACCAGCCTGGGCAATGAGGCAAGACCTCATCTTTACAATAAATCAAAAAAACGAGCCAGGCATGGTGGTGCATACCTGTAGTTCTGGCTACTTGGAAGGCTGAGGCAGAAGGATTGCCTGAGTCCAGTAGGTAGAGGCTGCAGTGACTGTGATGGTGTCACTGCACTCCAGCCTGGGCAACAAAGTGAGACTCTGACTGGAAAAAAAAAATACATAAAACGAACAAAAAAAAGAGTGAACTCTGATTTAAACTTTGCACCTCAATTAATAGTGCTTTGATATTGGCTCACCAGTTGTAACAAAGGTACCACACTAATGCAAGATGTTAATTATAGAGGAAACGGGAGTGTGTAAGGTGTAAGTAGTTTATGGGAATTCTTTGGACTTTCTGCCCAAATTCTCTGTAAACCTAAAACCGCTCTAAAAAATAAAGTCTATGATTTTGAAAATAAAAGAATATAGAGAGACTTTATATCTTGAATAGACATTCACTTATGGAATACCCCCTAATTGTGAAGATGGGACTGAAACCCAAAGGGTCTTAATAACTTGCCCTAAGTGAGCTAAGACTAGAAAGAATTCTCATATGCTGAATTCTAAACTGGTGTTTTTTCTACCAGGGTTCACGCTTTGACTTGATAACTGCATTGAAGTGAAATGAGGGACAGATTTGGAGGCTCTCCTACTCAATGATCTATCACAGAAACAAAAAACTGAGTGCCACATGTTCTCACTCATAAATGGACCCCACTATCATAATACTACAAAAATGGGATTGACAGTAGTAGGACACTGCCAGGAGAAGGGGGGGGACACAAAATCAATAAGGATGCCTGATCCTAATACAAGTGAAGTGAGGACCAATGGGAGGCCCAAACTTCACCTGTACATAGACCACTTATGTACTCAATCCTGACTTGTACCCCACATCTTTAAAGAAAAGAACAAAATGGAAAAAAAAAGAGAAGTGAAAATGGACTCTGCATAATAAAGAGCTATCATATTTACAACCAGATTTTTTTTTTTTTTTTTTGAGTCAAAGTCTCCCTCTGTTGCCCCAGGCTGGAGTGCAGTAGCACACTCACGGACACCCCGGCGTCGACCTGCTGGGCTCAGGCAATCCTTCCACTTCAGTCTTCCAGGTAGCCAGAACTGGAGGCACGTGCTACCATGCCTGGCTAATTTTTTGATATATCGTTGAGACAAGTTCTCACAAGTTACCCAGGCTGGTCTCAAACCCCTGGGCTCAGACAATCCTCTTGCCTCAGCCTCCCAAAGTGCTGGGATTACGGGCTTGAGCCACCACGCCCGGCCTACAACCAGATTTTTTAAAATAGGCTTTCTTTTTTAGAGCAGCTTTAGGTTCATAGCAAAATTGATCGATAAGTACAGAGAATCCTTATATACCTCTGTTCCCATACACGTCCAGCCTCCCCCACTATCAACATCCCCCACCTGGGTAGTACATTTATTACAGCTGATGAACCTACACTGACACATCATTATCTCCCAAAGACCATAATTTACAAATCTTCTCTTGGCTTGATATATCATTCATTTCTTTTTAGCACTGAATAATATTCCATTGTCTGGATATGCAACCGTTTATTTTTCCGTTCATCTACTGGATAAGAAAGACATCTTGGTTGCTTCCAAGTTTTGGCAATTATGAATAAAACTGTTATAAACCTCATGTACAGATTTTTGTATAGACATAAATTTTCAGCTCGTTGGGTAAATATTAAGGGGTGTGACTGCTTGAGTGTGTGATAAGAGTATGTTTTGTTTTGTAAGAAACTGCCAAACTGAGCTGGGCATGGTGTCTCACACCTGTAATCCCAGAATTTTGGGAGGCTGAGGTGAGAGGATTGCCTGAGCCCAGGGATTTGAGACTAGCCTGGGCAATTTGGTAAGACCTCGTCTCTACAATAAATCAAAATATTAGCCGGGCATGGTGGTGCTTACCTGTGGTTCCAGCTACTTGAAGGGCTGAGGCAGAAGGAGCTCCTGAACCCAGCAGATCGAGGCTGCAGTGGCCATGAACATGTCACTGCACTCTAGCCTGGATGACAGAGTGAGACTCCAACTCAAAAATAAAGAGAGAGAGAGAGAAACTGCCAGACTGTCTTCCCATGTGGCTATAGCATTTTTCATTCCTTCCAGCAATGAACGAGAGGTCCTGTTGCTTCACTGGCACTTGGTCTGTCAGTGTTTTGGATTTTAGCCATTCTAGCAGATGTGTGCTGAAATCTCCTAGTTGTTTCAATGTGCAGTTCCCTGATGACATATGATATTGAACATCTTTTTATATGTGTATTTGCCATCTATATATCTTCTTTGATGAGGTGTCGGCTCAAGTCTTTTGCCTATTTTTTGTCATCCTCTTACTGTTGAGTTTTAAGAGTTCTTTGTATATTTTGGATAAAAGCCTTTTATCAGATATGTCTTTTGCACATATTTTCTCCCAGTATGTGGCTTGCCTTCTTACTCCCTTGGTAGGTTTTTTCGTAAGATGAAGTTTGGTACATAGTAATTTAGAGGAAAAGCACATATTACATCACTGTGAGGATGACAAGATCTTGACGCTGTCTCAGTAGCTTGTCTGTGGTAGGGAGCGAACTTTAGAAAGAGACCAGGTCTTTGCTAGTGCACTTCTGTATGCTCATTTTCAAAAGGCTGTGCTAAACCACTTGCGGTCTTCAGGAATTCTGCAAGTACTTATTTCTCAATGTGTGGTCCATGAGCCGGTAATATTGGCATCACCTGGGAGCTTATTAGAAGTGTGGCGCCTCCAGCCCCAGCCCAGACCTAGTGAATCAGAAACTGCATTTTAACAAAATTCCCAAGTAGTATGTATGCACATTCAAGTTTAAGAAGCCCTGTTCTCCATAACCTGCAAGCTATGTCTCAGAGGTATATTTTTATAAAAATTTAAAAGGATTTGTGAAAGTCTGTGTGGGCCCACAGACTGGGGAAAAATATTTGCCAATTATATGTCTAACATCTAGGCCTATAAGGAACTCAAACATGCCGAAAAGAAAAAAACAAACAGCCCTACTACAAAGTGGGCAAAAGATGTGAATAGACACTTCTCAAAAGAAGACATACAAGCAGCCAACAGATATATGAAAAAATGCTCAGCCTCACTAGTCATCAAAGAAATGCAAATTAAAACTACACTGAGATACTGCCTAACTCCAGTCAGGATGGCTATCATCAACTCAAAAAACAGCAGATATTGGAGAGGATGCAGTGAAAAGGGAACACTTCTACACTGTTGGTGAGAGTGTAGTACAACCACTGTGGAAAACAATGTAGTGATTCCTAAAAGATCTAAAAATTGACCTTCCTTACAACCCCGCAATCCCCCTACTGGGAATATACCCGGAAGAACTCAAATCCCTCTATTTGAAAGATACTTGCATACATATGTTTATCGCAGCATTGTTCACAGTAGCAGGAACATGGAACCAACTGTGTTGCCCATCAAAAGAGGACTGGATAAAAAAATGTGGTACATATACACTATGGAATATTATACAGCCATAAAGAAGAAAAAATCATGAATTTCACAGCAACCTGGATGGACTTAGAGTCTATAATACTGAGTGATCTTTCACAGAAACAAATAACTGAGTATCACATGTTCTCACTCATAAGTGGACCTTGAACAATTATCATAATTCTAAAAGAAAAGGATTGGCAGCAGCAGGAAACTGCTGGGAGTGGGGGGCAGGGAAGTGGATTGGCAGTAGGGGAAATCTGCCTGGGGAAGGGGAGACACACCTCATCAACAAGGGTACCTGCATAATGAATATTTGTATAGCTAACCTGAATTGTACCCCACATCTTTAAAATAAAAAAATTAAAAGTTAAAAAAAAGTTCATGTGGGAAAAGAAAAACTGATTTTTCTTTATTTCAGATTGTAAAAATCACAAGTTCATTATATGAAATTTCATAATCACAAAAATTTTAAAAAACATCCATAATCCCACAACCACTAAATAACCATCACAATATTCTGTTTTCTCTCATATATTTTTCTTTGCCTGCATATAATAGACATGCAGTATACATATATATAATATACATGCAGTATACATGTATATAATATACATGAAGTATACATGTATATAATATGCATGCAGTACACATGTATATAATGTGCATGCAGTATACATGTATGTGATATACATGCAGTATACATATATATACATTGAGATTATACTGTATATATATGCTTTTATATCATACTTTTGTCACTTGACATTTTATAGTAAGCATTTGACTTTTCATTCAACAAATATTTATTGAAACATCTACTATGTATCAGCCAAGGTTTTCTAGATGCTAGGGCTATCGCAATGAATAAAGTAGATAACAGCTCTGCTCTCATGAACCTTATTTTCTGGTGGAGCCGTAGATAGTAGACAAAGAGATAAAAACACTTTGTAAATGGCAACAGGTGTGAAGAAAATAAAACAGGTTAATGAGCTGGAGAGTGACACACTGCTTTCCTTTTTGAAAATTCACGCTTATGATTGGGAATCTCTTCGGTTCCTTTCGGATTAGCAGTTTAATTTCTAGTCTTATCAAAATTGTGACTTTCTCCACATTCCTACTGGGTTAAACTGAGAGTGGTGTATTTTGCTTAATTGAATTACATATTGCTGGAAATTTAACAGCATCCCTTGAAATTTTTTCACCAATGTACAGCTCTTGATAGTCCACCATGGTCCATCAGCCATGCCACCTTCTTCTAGCTTTAGGCATTCTGTAATCTACTTCATGACATTTAGAGGTTTCTCCTCTCTTTAATTACAAAGTCTGTGACATGCAGTCCTCTGTGCATATGCCCTCCTAACAGGTTTAAACCCAAATGTTTCCTCTTGGGAGAATCTTTCCTTCGTAGGTCTTATTGGACATGCAGTCATGTCTGTGGCAAAGAATCTTTCTTTACTCATAGTATATTGGCATCCTAATGTTCCATTTATTTGTTCATTATTCTAATGTTCTATTGTAGAATAATGTTTATGAGGCATTTCAAATAATAATTAAGAATTTTACCTGAAGTTAAAAGCCAGTTGCTGTCAGTAGAAGTAATCCAGCGAGCTGATGATCTGCTATGCTCAGCCAAGGTCATATGTATGTCCTCCAGCTAAAACAACCAGGTCGCAGTTGATCCCTCTACCTGTTATCTTGGCAATTTTGTTTTGTCATCAATTGTAGGAAACATACCTTTTTTAGAAATGCTAGAATATGGGAAAGGAGTGGAATTATTAGAATTTTAGTCTTTTTTTTTTTTTTTTTTTTTTTAGTCAGGATCTCACTATGTCACCCAGACTGGAGTGCAATGACACCCTCATGGCTCACTGCAGCTAGATCTCCTGCACTGAGATGATCCTTTTACCTCAGCTTCCCAAGTAGCCGGGACTACAGGCACACACCACCATACCCAGCTAATTTTTTTGTTTGTTTGTTTGTTTGTTTATCTGTTATATAGAGACAAGGTCTCACTCTGTTGCCCAGGTTAGTCTTAAACTCCCGGGCTCAGGCAAAACTCCTGCCTCAGCCTCCTAAAGTGCTGGGATTGCAGGCATGAGCCACTGTGCCCAGCCAAATTTTAGCATCTTATATCTACTCCATGGTTAGATGGTAGAGCTTAAATTTATTTTGAATACAGTTATGTTCTGCATTGAAAAATCACAAAAATCACTTAATCTGTAGCCACTGCAATGATTTTTTTATGGTGAAAGCATCATTGGTTAATAAAACCATGTAGCAGCTAATAGGATTGGTTTGGGAGTCCTCAGTTTCATTGCCCTGTCAATATAGTTGTGAAACTTGGAAAACTAATGCTTAATGGTAACAATGGCATGGCTAAGTAAGATGTTATATAATCTCCAGTTTTAATCCCATGTTCCTCTTACCCAGCTCAAGAATCCACCTCCCATGCTTCCCTTATGGCAGCTAACCAGTGCTACCATGCTCTCTTTTATTTAATACTTTCCTCCATGCTGATTTTCCCAGTGTGGAGTAGTCTGTGAGAGCCTGTCCTCATCCATGAAAGGCATTAGAAGCTAGTGCTCTGCCACTTGGCACCTCCAAGAGTCACAGAATGTCAGGATCAAAGGCACCTAAATGGTATTTCCCAGCATAAATTATACTGGGAGCCTGAGAAATTATCCACACCAGACACCAGGAATGACAGGAAAGACACCGTAGGAACTGAGTCCCAATCACTGGTTCAGGGGAGGGACCTGAGAAGGACGGTGCTGTGTGTCAAGGTTGTCTATCTGACCCATAGACCAGTGGGAGAGGATTCTGGAAGACTAGGCTCACCCCTTCCTCCTAGCTGTGTGTCTTATCAAGTTTTATGTGATAGCTATGCTACCATGCACCCCATTTTCCTGTGAGATCATGGGATTTTTGTCAAGAACACATATCTGGAAAGAACATTCTCCCAAGGGAAGCATACCTGGTAGTTCCTGGGATTAACTGCCCACCAAAAGTAATATCTTTATGCTGGTGGTTTAGGAGTTTCCTTGTCTTTATTACGTGTTTACAATAATGGATCTGTATTCCAATATGGTAATTTGGTATCTGTTTGTAGCAAAGGTGTCAAGAACAATAAAACAACACATATTGTAATACTCATAGTTATACCGTGTAAAACTTCTTTGTGTAACGACTGATCTGCCCTTAAAACAGACACCCTCTGCCTCAGGCTTGGCTTTGTATTTCCAATGACAATGCTGTCACACAGCCATCTCCCATGAAACAATAATGGAAACATGCCTACCTTAAAGTGGACTTAGCTGTCCATAATGTGTTTCACCTACTACTAGTAATAGTACCAGCTAACATAGATTGCCAAACTCTTTCTCAGCCGATTCCATGTAGTATCTCCTTTAATCGTCACAATAAATCACTAAAGTAGGTGCTTCTGTTATCTTCGTTTTAAAGTTGAAGAAACTGAGATACAGACAGGTAAAGTAATTTGCCGCCAATCAGATATCTATAGTGGTGAAAGAACAATTAGAATCAGGCTGTCTGATGCCAGAGCACATGATCTTAGCTACTCCTCTAGTTTGCTTGCATAAAAAGATTTTAACTATTCTTCCCACCTCTTAATGTAAATTTAGCCATTAGCTGTAATAAACATATGCCTTGATTGGGATATTGTCATTCTTTATCATTTTACTACCATCTTAGTCCATCTGGCATAGTTGTTAAATTATTGTGGCAAAGTATTAGTGGACATACCTTTAGAAACGTAATCCAGAAGATTTCTGAATATAAAAGATCAAAGAGATATGTTGGGTACAAAAAGATCAATGCTATTGTTTTCAGCTGTTTCCATTTACGCACGAAGTCACGGAGAACTTAAATAACAGTTTTTTTTTCCAAATGGAAGGGTTCTGAAGATCACGTTTTCTCTGGGCTTACAGACAGTGTTAACAAGTTCAAACCAATTATTTTGTTAACTAATAAATTTTTTAGAAGTATGGTGACAGAAAATCCATAAGAAATGCATCACCATTGCATTTCCAGATATTGAACATTTCTCCAGAGGTTTATTTGCATACCATCTTCCTGTTCATGTGTGCTTTGAGTTCACTCTATTGTTCAATACGTTAAAACAATTAACACAGACAAAATCCACACAAAAGGCATTTCTTTGTCAGCAGAGCAGAAACCAGTCCATTGTTGCGACTGTATTCATGCAGAACCATCACTTATTGAAAAGATCCCAAGTGTGCTTCCTGTTATTCGTGCACAAAATGTGTCAGAGACCCTCCAGAACTAAATAAGGTTTGTTGTGTGTGTCATTATAGGCCAAAGGTAAAGAAAGGCAGTGGCTAAGACATCAAGCTACTGGGGAACTAGATGATGCCAAGATCATTGATGGACTGACTGGAGAAAAAGCCATCTACAAACGTCGGGGTGAAATGGAGCCACAGGTAAGTAATGGCAAGCTGGTAGCCTCAGATCTGCGTGGTTCGATTTTCTTTACAGAAACTTGCTTTCTTGAGCTGTGTCAAAATACCACAAACCCTGAATATGACAACCAAGGAAAGCATTATATAAAAAAGAAAAAGAAAAACACAAATATTTTACTCTTTATTATGCAGGTCAAGGTCCCAGAAAGAAACATAAGGCATGCCCAAATTGGGTAACTTAAGGAACGTTCAACACAAAGACTGTTTACAAAGGTAAAGGTGTCATTTAGGAAAGCCAAAAAGAATCTCTACAGAAACCCAGAGCTAGCTAGCAACAGCAGGGATCCAACTCACCCCTAGGTCTAAAAGGGCAGAGCAAAAGAGCATTACTGGTACCTGGTGAAGATAGTGTACAAAGCTGTGGCCTTCTGGAGGAGAGCCAACCCATGCCAACAGCAGAGAAGGAACTGAGGGAACAAATACCCCAGCCTCTCCCTCTCATCTGCCAGTGCCTTCCATCAAGCAGAGCCCACAGGGAGCCAGCAGCCAAGAGAGTAGCTGTTGTGGTTGTCGGGATCAAAGAAACACTTCTGCTTCGCCCTTCGAAGGTTCTTTGAAAATCAGCTTACTGAAGCAGATTAAAGGGAGAAAAGGCATGCACATGTATTAATGTGCATGGGGGGAATCACAGAGTGATTACCCAGCCACACAATGGAGTACAGATATTTAATACTTATAGACTCTTCTTAGGGGAAAGGAAAATGGAAAATGTGGATGGTTGTAGGGGGGTAGTACATTATTTTTAGGGGAATTCAGTGGGCTTGAAGAACGTAGGGTGGCCCAGGACAAAGTTTTTTGGGCCCACAGAGTAGACAGTGGTTAACAGACTTCCATCTTTCTTCCTCCGACATGAGTTCATTTTATGAAAACTCAGGGAAGGGACCAGAGGTAATTGTGTTTTTGTTGTTGTTGTTTGTTTTGTTTTTTAACCTGGTGGGTCCGAACTTCAGGCAGATAAGGGAGCTTCAGGAACATCCTGTGCTTTGCTTGGGAAGCGGGAGGGAGGTCAGAGAGATCTTGAGGCTTCTTTAATTCAGCATGTCAAAGCACCGTATTTTGAAGTATCAGTTTCTGAGCCCCAGCACAGTCCATACAGATCGGCTCCCAGGACACAGAGCAGGTGTCCTGGAGGGAAAACTAAAGACACCCAGTGTATCTGTTAATCCCAGAGGATTCCTCAAGTAAAGACAATAAAGCAATCCTGGTGATTTTCTATTGTTCCGTTACCTTAAAGTTCTGTGTCCATCATAAAACTTAAGAGAATTTTAGAAAATAAGAAAGTCTCTCTTAAATAGCTATAATCACAGTATGTAAAGTTTTAGGCAGCCATAATTTAAAATATTTATAATACAATCACACACAAAAAAAGGCAACAGGATGAAATATAGAGTGTCTTGGAGCACTCTCTAATCTCCTATATTCCTGAATAACCAGAACTGCTGAGTAGCCACTGAGAGCTGGGGGTGGAGGCTTGGGGCGGGGGGAATAGTAACTGGTGGGGGAGGAAGAGTCATTCCTTTTAAATGTTTATTTAGAGAAGATCTGGTGGTGATTTGGGGGAGTTCTTATTTCTGTGTCATTGGTATGAGTCAACAACTGCTTTACTGACTCATCGTGGTCATCAAATGTGTTTGGATACATCTGAAATTGTGAGTTAGTCATGGGAGCACATGTGGCAGTGTTGGGGCAGACTCAACAAGTTTTTAAGAAATATGTTGAATTTGCCTCAAACCATTATACTCTTAACACCCACAGTATTTTCTTAAAATTGCTAACTCTACTCATTAGTTTTCATACATGTCAGCAAGTGTGTAATAACAGAATAATCTGGAATTTTTCCTCTTCTTTTTCTTTTTTTATCAGTAGTACTGGCAAATAAACTTTTTTTAAAATCTGCAAATTGGCTGTCGTGGGACCAAAATCAAAATGAATCTCCTAAGTTTCACATTCTAAATCACAGTGATTTCCAGACAGCAGTTAGATGACACTTTCATGCTTTTAACTACCAGGGAAAGAGAAGCAGTCGTTCAGTAACTGGAAGGAAGAGAAAACTTAGAGGTTACTAATGATAAAAGATTTTTAAAAAATATTTTCCTGTAGTTCTTGGTCAAGCCCCCATCATGTAACTTTGTTCCAAGAATCTAAGGCTGTGGCTCACGTGGAAAATGATTTTCAAGTCACTATACAACAGGTGCAAGTAAAATCAGTGTGGACTTTTCCCCAAATAACACAAACTGTTGCTGGAATTACTGACTCTGAGGCATACAGTGAAAATGATGTGTCACTCCAGATTATTATTTTTAAGACATCATATCATTTTTAAGGCATCTGCCTCAGCAAGGCAACTTTACTAAAGTGAGCTTTAAAAGGACTCTATTCCAAAGAAAAATCTTTTCCATATGGCCCCAACTACCAACACAAGTATGACATTCTACTTACTGAAATATAATCCATAGATACCTTTCCACCTGCCGGGACAGCCTACTGTGGTGTCCTATGGCTGATCTGCCCACCTCTTAGCTGACACTCTGGGGCATGTGTGAGCTCCCCAAGACAGCAACCAAGGAGTTTTCCCAGTTCTCAAAGCTTTTCTATCATTCCTTCCCTCAGGTGGGCAGCCCTCAACAGAAACCCAAGCGTCTGCGCCTCGTGGTAGATGTGTCTGGTAGCATGTATCGCTTCAACGGGGTAGATGGTCGACTCGAGCGCTCCATGGAGGCTGTATGTATGGTCATGGAAGCCTTCGAGAACTATGAGAAAAAGTTCAAGGTAATGGCATGACCTAAAGATGGTGAGAGGCATCACTAGCCACATCCACCTAGGAGTCTGCCCTGAGTTAGGGCATGAGGAAGGATGCAGACTCCACCCAGAGTGGACACAAGTCTCCATCCTCTCACTAACTCATATATCAGTGCACAGAAAGTGAACCTTTTGCTTTATCTGCTCTAACAATCAGAAAATAATACCATAATTTAAAGGACCAATTACTACAAAAGAAAGAGCTGCACTTTACAAGGTGTATGTTAGCCATAATGTTAGGGGAAAAAAAAATTAAACAGCTGCTTAGAAGCACTTTGAATCTGTTCCAAGCAGTTCGATGACACTTTCATGCTTTCATCCTCAGGGCCTCCTGTCCTTATCCTACTTCCTCACACCTACCCACTCCTGCCCCGTCGTCGCTGACCAGACAGCCTGCCAAGGCTTGAGTCCACCCTCCAAACACACTGTTCTCAGCAACACATTCCCTCTCCATGAGGGCAAGGGTCACACAGTCATAGGTGTCTCCCCAGATGACAGTGAAGGTGATCACCCTGGGAGAAAAACAGCCTTCCATTCCAACGATTTCCATTTTACTGTTGCTCAGTTTGCTGTACTCCCTCAGTTTCAGAGGTCTGAGCATGCAGAAGTTTTCTCCACATGGCTGTGTCACTGCCCAGTATGAGCTTATTCACCTGTGCTTAGTCAGCCACGACAGCACCTGCACTTCGGGCCCTTACCAGAGCAAACAACCATGGATGTAATCACATGTCTCATAATTATTAGCAAAAGTCCTGTTGAGAGAAATGGTGTGTGTGCAGACATATGTAAAGGATGCACAGTATATAGATATTCTAGATTCTACTCTGGATTAAACATGGCCCTCAGGAATCAGCAATCTCAGATCGTTATCAGTCTTGACAGCCCCATGCACTCTAGGCTTTTGTCCCTGAGTATATCTCTGCGTTGTGAGGCATGCAACAAGGAGCAGATTTACTTTAGGCTTGTTTTTAAGGATACTGCCCCGGAATTTCCTGGGGTTCGGAGAGCCATTCCCATGCCTCCAGGTAGATGGTGTGATTATTTCAGAGTGGGCTGAGTATTTCATTGCATTTCACACAGCCAGTGGATAGAAAGAGTTCTGTTTGTTCAATTCTCCCTTGTAGGAAGCACTACATGAGAAATCCCTTTGAGAATGAAGTCAGAGGGAAAGGGCAGCTTTAGCCAGTGAAGGCTGGGGGTTACCAGGTTCTGTTCAAGTGCAGATTACAAATACAAGTAAGACATGGACTTTCCCCATGGGGAGTAGCTTTGTTTCCCTTGAAGAACTAAAATGTGTTTCCACTTGTGATTAGTGAAAGCCAGGGAACTGCTCAAGATTTCCACTTGGTTTTAGTTGCCTGGAAGCTCAGAGCCAAAATCAAAGACCAGATATGACAACTTTGTTATGTCTTAAGGCTTGCAGACTGGTATTCAGCTTTTTCCTTCCCTTGACTATGAACTGACATCCCTTCAGATGTAAGTTTTTCTTGATTTTTGTTTGTTTGTTTGTTTTTGTTTCATGAATTTATAGAAAACATGTGTTATAAATGTTTTAGATCCTAGTATGAGGTGGAGTATAATTCTTAAATCACATGGACATTGATGACCGATGGATGGATGGTTAGACATCCATTGTCTTAGTGTAAATACTCACATCCTAGCTAATGTTTTAAAACCTTTGAGTGTTGCTAATATTTGGATTAGCCCACTTGCTTTTTTTATGGATCTTAAATTTTAGTGTTCCTGAGATCTCTTTGAGCTATATGGAGATATTAACCCATTATAGACCATAGCAAATTAGGCCATGCCACTGTTAAAGTTAGCAGATTCATAGTTATCCAGAGTAAAATCTCCAGCTAGAAAGATTTCTACATCTTTGAGAGCAGAACTGCTCTGACTTACGTGCTGAGCTACTTCTTTTAGAAAGAAGATTTGTTAGGAGTTGACCAACAAAGGGTTGACACAGTTCCCCAGGACTGGGTAAAAGATGAGACAGAAGGCAGAAGCCAGCAAAGCTACTAGAGAGTTCAGAGAGCCATTCCCATGCCTCCAGGTAGATGATGTGATCATTACAGGGGGGGCTGAGTATTTTATTGCATCTCGCACAGCCCGTGTGTAGAGAAATTCCTATTTGTCCAGTTCTCACTTTTGAAAATCTGTAAACTGGAAGAACTATTAAAGAAACTGAATATGTCACACGAAAAAGGGAAGAATATCAAGGAAATGAGCATTTCACAAGATGTTGTTTCATTTTGCTCTTAATTGGCAGTTACAAACCAAATTATTGCCATGTAACCTGTTGGATGTCAATTAAATTAAACAAATTTGCAAACATTAATCGAGCACTCGCCAAGAGTAGAGCACGCTGCTAGGTCCCGAGCTGAGCTAGTGACCTGGCGAAGGAGGGGTGAAAACTACTCATTCTAAAGAAGGTCAGGAGGGATGGACATGCAGGATTGAGGTGTAAATTGCATGCTTCCTCACACACTCCTCTTCAGGGCGCCATCCTAGAGCAGCGTTTTGCTGATTCTCTCTTCAGTTGCCGCAACAGTTGCAGTTATTATCAGCATAACCACGGCGATATTGCGATGATAACCATAGCAATATCTGACTGACAAATCCAGTTGAAACTGTATCAAGACACCAAGATAAAACAAACTTTTATCAGTGCTTGAGTTCACTTTTTATGCTGTTAGATTTTTAGCAGGAATTATTTGAATAGTTTTGCTTTTGTGCCTTTTCTTGCACGTAAAAATCTACTCCTCATACTCATTACAGTTCCGTTTGAACTTTTTTTAAGGGCATAGAAAGTCTAAGAAACCAGTGTATTATAATTTTTCCAACCAAAGGAAAAGCTTGTAACACTTCACAAAACAAGCTGTTTGAGTCTCTTTGAGGAAAACTTGTACTTGGGTGATTGTCTAGAGGAACAAGGTGGGCTGTGAGAGGCATTCAAATCCTGCTCCTGAAAATTCCTCATCATGTCCACAGACTTGAGAGCCAAGGTCACCTCAGAGGTCATTTTCTCCAGCTTCTTCATTCCACAGACAGGAAGCCGAGACCCAGACACAGAAGGACTTTCCCCAGCATTGGAAGACTAGATAGACAGAGCAGAATGGCACCTGGGTCTCTTCTTTTGTGTGTTTTCTCTTTTTTTGTTTGGTTTTATTTTTAAACTTTTTCTTTTATTTCCCAACTTTTTGTTTGTAAAACTTTTAAACCTACAAAAAAGTTGAAAGAACAGTAAAAGAACACCCATATGCCTTCACTTAGGTTCACTAATTGTTAACATTTTGCTTACTTTCTTTATATTTCTCTCCAAATACTTTTACTACTTTTTCTTCCCCCTCAAATCATTTGAAAGTACATTATCCTGTAATCCCAGATTGCCTGAGCCCACAGGTTCAAGACCAGCCCGGGCGACTTCTTGGCGAGACCTCATCTCTACAAGAAATTTTTAAAAACTTAGCCGGGCATGGTATTATGCACCTGTAGTTTTGGCTACTTGGAAGGCTAAGGCAGAAGGATCACTGGAGCCCAGCAGGTTGACACAGGGTGGCCATGAGCATGCCACTGCCCTCCAGCCTGGGCAACAGAGTAAGACTCCAACTCAAAAAAAAAAAAGAAAGTAAATTATAAGCAGCATAATACTTTACCTCTAAATACTTTATTATATTTCTCCTAAAGTAGGGACATTCTCCAACACAATTTTCATACCATTATCACACCTAGGAAAATTATCAATAATCCCTAATACCTTATAATATCCATTCAAATTCAGTGTCCCAAAGTGTCTTTTATAGTTGTCCCCTCTCCCCATACCTCCATCAGGATCCAGTCAAATTCTGCACCTTACTTTTGGTTGTAATGTCTTGTTCACCTCTGCTAATCTGGAGTACCTACCTACCCTACTGTTACCTTTATTTTTTTCTTTTCATGACTGTCATTCTCTTAGGAGACCAGGCCAGTTGTCTTATAGAATGTCCCTTTCTCTGGATTTGTTCGGTGGTTTTCTCATGGTGCCATTTAACTTGTTCCCAAATTCTCTGTATTTCCAGAATCCCCAGCAGGCCTTCCCTCCATGTGGGGCACGTTAGAGAGTATATCATCTCCCTATCACCCCTCCAACATATCTGAGACTTTGAGTAGCCATAAACCACCCAATCTCTGCTAGGACTCCCCAGCTTCCTCTGTAGACAGCAGGAAGGAGATGGGATGCATCCTCTTCATTCTGTGAGAGCTTTTTCTGTTTATAATGATAGGCCTCCCTTGGTATCCACAGGGGCATTGGCTTGAGAAGCCCCTGTAGCTACGAAAATCTATATGCTCAAGTCCCACGGTCAGCCCTCTGGGTCCGCGGGTTCCACATCTGCGGATATGGAGGCCTGACTGCAAGCGTGTAGGAGTATAGGTAACAGGTGAACAAAGTACAAAAGGAAGAAGAATGAGGAGTGAGTCTCAGCTCCCTCGTCCTCAGCTCCGCTTTCCACTGTCAGTAAATTGTGTGGTCACTTCTTAGAGATATGTGATGCATGTACATCAAGTGACTGTGTACCATGCATTCTGTTCTGTATCCTTGTGTTATGTGATAATATTTAACTTAGCATTTTTATTTTCTCATCTGCATAAGACATAGGGACTAGGAATAACTAATGAAAGGATTTAATTTACTCAATGGAAAATGATGCATGAGCAGAAGACAGTTTGAAGAGCTCCTAGTGAAAAGTTTATATTCCATAACTCAAAATGGCATCACACGTGATGTCATTAGGAATTCAGCAACGTGATCTGAGACTCCTCACCCCCCAGTTCCAGACAGTTCTTAATGTCGTCTTCCTGCAGTGATCCCTCAGTTGTAAAGTTGTCTCGTCTGTATTTGCTTTGAACCCTTCAGAAGCCACGGGCCTGGTCTGTGATCTGGACTCTTCTCTGTCTCTCTTGGCATCTGCTTTGAGCTTTGTTTGGCTTGGACTCAGCTCCTGAGCGCTGGGTAGTTACAGCCCAGGTCCAGGAGGCTCATTTGAAGTTAACTTCACTTTATTCCACATTTTCATGGCCCATGCCAAACCACAGGAACCCTTGAGCAAGAATTACTGAGGAGGAAAGGTAATTCAGTGGCAAGACACATTTCTAAGCCATTTGGAGTTTTTAAAGTTTCTCATAATTGCTCTACCAACTGAATTCAGTTATTCGCAGAAATAGCATTCACAGGAGGTCACTTAAGACCAGAGCAACATCATTTGCTTATAATCAGCATAAGCTCCTCTAAGCTTATAATTAGCATAATTCTTAATGTTCGTGGGGTGCTTAAACACTAGAGAGAAGGGTGGAACAGTAATGGTTATGTGAACCATTTCATTTTAATCAGGAAGCATGTTTTCCCATTACCTTCATTCCAATTTGTTGCTCGTGATTTCTCCAAGCCCCTGGGAATGTTTTCACTGTAATCTAGAAATAGACATCCTTTTCAAAAGCTCTTAGTGACTTAATTATTTTTTCAAAGTACTCAGCACCAGAATTAGGTGGCTTTTTCTCCACTACACACTCAAATAGTGGCACCACAAAACAGATTTATTCAGTTATTCAGAAGTTGAACTTTGAGGGAAAAAAAGTGCCTCAAATTGTTTCTATGAAGACATACAAACCATATTCTAGGGCAGTGGTTTTCTAACAGTGTAACAAGGTACCCTTGAAGGATGTTTTGGGAGGGTGGGTTAATGGGCAGCACTTTTTGTCCCATCCCTTCCATCCCCATTTCAGCTAAAATAATTTCATGGGTACTGATAGTGTACAATGTTGCATAAACTGGTTTTTAGGCAAATTTCGTTTAGAGGAAGTGTTTCGTTCCACTGCTAAACATTTTTTAAAGGAAAGAAAGAAAGCCATTAATTTAGGGCAAATACTGGATTATTATTCTTATAGACTCTGAGGACTTTCTTTTTGGAAAAAGTGTCATTGATCCTGTCAGATTTAGATGATTCCTCCCTTGTCAGAAGAAAACAAGACATAGATGTTCCTGAAACTTTTTCAGGCTTTTTCATTCTTGGACATATCATTGAATCTTGGGGGCAGGAATGACCTTGGAAATTATTTTCACTGCCCTCTTTGTTTTACAAATGAGAAACCAAGGATTCCAGGAGGTTAAATGCTTTGTCCAAGGTGACACAGCTACAGTGAAAAGCCAGGACTTCTGACTTGAGTTCTGACTGCAGGCGAGGACTCTTAATTGATATCTTATCCCTGTTTCTTAAAGCCATTTTATTTCTGTCCCATTGGTATTTTTTAAAAACTGTTATTCAGCAATAAGTGCATCATTTAGGTAAAGTACTCTGTCTTCACCCTCAGCACCTCACCATCCAAAGGAGGTATGATAAACAAATTTATTCAAAGCTTAAGATCACATGATTTACAAGCATACCGTATTAGCGATCTTCTAAGCCAGCATTGTTTACAAGGTAGAAACAAGGTTTGGAGAGGTGAATTGATTTACTCTAAGTCAAAACAGCTTGTTAATGTCAGAGCTAAGTCTAGAACCCTTGACTTTTCAGAACATTATTCTTTTCACATTGACTTCTATGATATGAAAAAAGGTTCTTCTGCCAATACTATAGATAATTCACTAACACTAGAATTCTACTGGCATTTCTTTTGACCTTTTAAATCATGTGTTTATCTTCTAGTCCTTTGCAGCCCATAGTTAGTGAGTGGTGACATCTTAGAATAGTGTGTTTGGACTTATAGAAGGAGGTTAGAATTTCACACATCATAGTTTTCAGAAATAGCTCAGATGATTGATTGTCTCATACCTACTTATAATGTGGACATGTAATAAAGCATAGCCTCCCCTAAAGCCAGCAAATCACTATCCTTTCTAATAGAAATTTACACATAAATCTTATCCATAAAAATGCTAATGGCTTTGTTCTAATAAAGCTTTCTTTACATTCTAAGCATTATAAATCATCTTTATTATTTGATGATAAGTCTTTGTGTCTCAGACTGACATCTGGCATTTGTTTTCATTTGTTACACCTTTCTCTAAATAAAAGAGATTTTTTTAGCCAGGCTCGGTGGCTCAGCCTGTAATCCCACGCTTTGGGAGGCTGAGGTGAGTGAATTGCCTGAGCCCATGGGTTCGAGACCCGCCCGGGCAACTTGGTGAGACCTCATCTCTACAATAAATCAGAAAAAAATTAGCCAGGTGTGGTAGCGCGCGCCTGTAGTTCCAGCTACTTGGAAGGCTGAGGCAGAAGGATTGCCGGAGCCCAGCAGGTCGAGGCTGCGGTGGCCGGGAGCGGCCAATGCCCTCCAGTCTGGGTGACAGAGTGAGACTCCAACTCAAAAAAAAAAAAAACAAACAAACAAAAAAAAAAAAACAAAATGACCATCTAAAAAAGAGAGAAAGAGGCTGGGAGCAATGCCTCACACCTGTCATCCCAGCAATTTGGGAGGCTGAGGCAGGAGGATTGATTGAGCCCAGGTGTTCGAGACCAGCCTGGGTAACAGAGAGATCTTGTCTCTACAAAAAATAAACATTTAGCCGGGCGTGGTGGAGCATGCCTGTCACATTAGCTACTCGGGAGGCCGAGGCAGAAGGATCACCTGAGCCCAGGAGGTCAAGGCTGTGGTAAGCCATGATCACGCACTGCACTCCAGCCTGGATAGCAAAGTGAGACCCCGACTCAAAAAAAGAGAGAGAGAGAAAACAAAAGATCTGGGAATTGAGAAGTTTTCAACAAAGTCTTCTTGAGGAATCTGGATTCAGGGTAAAAATACTCTGTTCTGATAACAGAAATAATAATAGCTGATATTTTTGAAATTTGTCATGTGCCGGTGCTATTCAAAGTATTACTGGGGGAGGGGAAGCACACCTCATCAACAAGGGACAAGGGTACCGGCATAATGAACATTTGTATACCTAACCCTGAATTGTACCCCACATCTTTAAAATAAAAAAATTAAAAAAAAAAAAAAAAGACCAGGCTCAGTGGCTCAGCCTGTAATACCAGCACTTTGGAAGGCCAAGGCAAGTGGATTGCCTGAGCCCGTGGGTTCAAAACCAGCCCGGGCAACTTGGTGAGACCTCATCTCTACAATTAAAAATAAATAAATTAAGCCGGGCTCGGTGGCTCAGCGTGTAATCCCACGCTTTGGGAGGCTGAGGTGAGTAGATTGCCTGAGCCCGCAGGTTCGAGACCCACTTGGGCAACTTGGTGAGACCTCATCTCTACAATAAATCAAAAAGATCAGCCGGGCATGGTAGCACGCACCTGTAGTTCCAGCTACTTGGAAGGCTGAGGCGGAAGGATCGCCGGAGCCCAGCAGGTCGAGGCTGCGGTGGCCGGGAGCGGCCGCTGCACTCCAGTCTGGGTGACAGAGTGAAACTCCAACTCAAAAAAAAAAAAAAAATTAGCCAGGCATGGTAGCGTGCACCTGTAGTTCCGGCTACTTGGAAGGCTGAGGCGGAAGGATTGCTGGAACCCAGCAGGTCAACGCTGGGGTGTCCATGAGTGTGCCACTGCACTCCGCCTGGGCGACAGAGTGAGACTCCAACTCAAAAAAAAAAAACAAGAAAATGTATGCATCTAAAAAAAAAAACCCAAAACAAACAAACAAAAACCCAAAGTATCACAGGTAACATTTTCTAATTACCAGGAAAAGCAGAAATGATTATCCCCTTTGGACGGATGAGGAAGTCGGAGCTTAAAGAAGTGAAGGCCCTTTGCTGTCAAAGCTCACACAGCTAGTCAATAGGAGGTGACCTTGAACCCCAGTCTGCCCACTGTGCTGTCTGCTGTGGTTTAAAACTCACATGGGGTCAGCTGACTGCTCTTGAAGGTGAACATCGTGAGGGTGTGACAGGGAAATGTGCACGGCAGTGTTAGGGAGACCTCAGAAATGGGGTGGTACCTGAGTGATGAAACGGTCTCTAAGCCAGGGTCTCCCTGAGCTCAGCCTGGCTGGATGACAGGGACAGGCAGAATTGGAAAAAAAAATTAGAATCAAAGCTTCATGTTGAAGAGAGCTGACGATATGCCCATGGGGCATGCTCAGCCTCACACTGATGTCATCCTGTTGTGACAGTCTCTGTGAGAGGCAGACCAGCGTGGCAGGTAAGGATACTCTGAAGCCAGCTATCTGGGGTGTCAGTCCCACCACTGCCCCTATTAAGCTGTGTGGCCTTGGGCAATTCTCTTGATCTCTCTGAATCTCTACAAAATGGGGATCATAAGGACTCCGCCTGGTACAGGGGTTGTATTAAATATGTCAATAATTTAAAACATATACAGTCAACGCTTAATGAATGCTGGCCGTTATAGTTGTACCATGCTGCAGTTCCTATGTGCGGCCATGATTTGTATGCACCTGGCTCACGTGAGACAGGCAGACAAAGGACCGTGGTACCAGCCTGCATATCTGTGCATGCATGCTCACGTGTGTCCTTAGACCATGAGAGTGCCCTCCCCCTCTAGAATGACTGACAGAGATCCTGCCAACTGGAGGCTTTGGGAGGCAGGAGGGGGAGGATGTTTGTTGTGCCAGGTCCTGCCCCTGCTGGCCACATGGGCTCAGGGCTTCTATGATGTCCGCATTTTTGCTGGCATGAGCCAGGCCCTGTGCTGGGCACTAAGGTGACAGTGGTAGCTGCTATAGACACAGTCCCTGCCTTCGTGGAGCTCACATTCTCATGGGAAAAAACAGATAAGCGACAAATGGGAGCTGGTTTGTTTTGTTTTTTTGGGTCAGGGTCTCCCTCTGTCACTTAGGCTGGAGTGTTGTGGCACAGACCCAGTCTTACCACTTTCTGGGCTCAAGGGATACTTCCACCTCAGCCTCCCAAGTACCTGGAACTATAAGCACATGCCTCCACACCTGGCTAATTTTTATATTTTTCTGTAGAGATGGGAGTCTAGCTATGTTGCCCAGGTTGGTCTCGAACTCCTGCCTCAGGCTCCCAAAGTGCTGGGGTTACAGGTGTGAGCCACCACAACTGGCCAGGAGTTTGTTTTTTTTTATTAACAAGCAAGTAGGGGGATCAGGGGGCTGGAGGGTAGCTAACAGTTAGGAGTCAGCATCAGGGAAGCTCTCACTTAAGAAGTGGCATTCAAGTTAGATCCTGAAGTTTGGGAATGTCAGCCAGGTTAGTGGTAGAGTGGGATAGTGGGCAGTTTCCAGGCAGTGGGAACAGCATTGTAATAAAAGGCACCCTGCCCTGAGCTCTTGTCATGCACGGAGTCATCCTGAGCATTTTACATGAATTACCTCATTCAATCCACGTAACAGTCCAATCACAGGCATAATTGGTGCCTCGTTTCACATACGGGGAAACTGAGGCTCAGAGAGGTCCTAGGTGTAGTCACTAGTGGAGTCAGCACTAGAACCCTGACTGTCTGACTTTACAACCCATGCCACTCTTAGAGCATGCGGTGTTCAGGGAATGGAAGGACACTTGGTGTGTCTGGAGAGGACATGAAAAGAGAAGAGTGGAGAGAGCCAGCAGCCTTGTGAAGAAATTGGGATGGTTTCTGAGAACGACAGGCAGATTTGAAGGCTTAAAACCTTCAGGTTGCTGGGCATGGTGGCTCACACCTGTAATCCCAGCACTTTGGGATGCAGAGGTGAGAGGATTGTCTAAGTCTACAGCCCTGGCAACATGGCGATACCTTGTCCCTACAATAAATCAAAAAATTAGCTGGGCGTGGTGGTACATGCTTGTAGTTCCAGCTACTTGGAAGGCTGAGGAGAAGGATCGGCTAAGCCTAGCAGGTTGAGGCTGCGGTGGCTGTGAGCGTGCCACTGCACTCCAGCCTGGGTGACAGAGTGAGACTCCAACTCAAAAAAACCCAAAAAACAAAAAAACCTTCAGGTTGGCTAGGCCTGGTGGCTCACGCCTGTAATCCCAGTGCTTTGGGAAGCCAAGGCAAGAGGATTTCTTGAGGCCAGGAGTTTGAGACCAGCCATGGCAACAAAGTGAGACCTCATCTCTACAAAAATAAAAAACTAGCAGGGCATGGTGGTGTGCGCCTGAGGCAGGAAGACTGCTTGAGTCCAGGAGTTGTAGGTTGCAGTGAGCTTTAATTATGCCATTGCACTCCAACCTGGGCAACAAAGAGAGATCCTGTCTAAAAAAACAAACAAAAATCTCTCAGGCTCATGGATCAGAATTGTATTTCAGCTGCTATGTGGAGGGTAGACTATTGTTTGGAGAAGGCAGCAATATTGGGGGTGGGGACAAGCCAGTGATAATCCAAATGAGAGAAAAGTGTACTTGGACTGAAGCAGTAGCAGTGGGAATGGAGAGAAATGAGCAGATTCAAGAGATAATTAGCACAGGGATGCAGTGACCTTGAGCAAATGTTTGCCATAAGGCCTTTTGCTGTGGTCACATGCAGATGTACAAACTTTCTAAGCAGTGAGGATGGTGGAACCCCTGCTTCTGGCTAATTTAAATTCTGAGGAAAATTATAAATAATAACTCCTCCCTCTCCTAAAGCAGCAAAAAAGATTTCAAAAGCATTTTCCAATCTGCTATTTTATACACAATTCTATGAGGGAGATTTAGAATAATCCTCACAGATGGGAAGTGATTTGCCCAAGGTCACACGGCTGACAGAGAAAGACCCAGAACCCAACCCTAACTCCAGTGCTGTCTCTGGTATGCCACAGAATGTCAGAGCCCAAAAGACCCTTAAAAATCATCTGCTCAGGCAACACCCTGGGATACCCTCCGATTGTGGGAGCTTTTCTGTCCTCTCAATAAATCCTGCTTTCTAAAAATAAAAAAAAAATCACCTGCTCAAATCTCCACTTTTTAACACAAGGAAGGCAAGGTTCAGAGAGAAGTGACTTGGCCAAGGTCACACAGCAAGTAAAGGCTCAGAGTAGACCCGAGGAATCGGCTCCCAAAAAGATTTGTCTCCAGACACCTGAGCCACAGAGAGAGAAAGGGCCGGATTAATCCCCTGCTGTGATGGTCCAGCCTCCCTCTCCACAACTGAATGCTGGCAGAGAGGTGAGACTTGGGCAAATGGTCAGCTGATCTGGGCACTGCCACCCTCGACCCAGTTACAAGCATACCAAGTTCACAAATGGCAGGAACACACTGTTCTGTTACCCCTCTTGTCCCTAACCCTAGACAGCAACTAAGCTGTCCTGGGTCGATGGTGCCACCTGGTGGCTGGTGCTGGGAAGTGTCTGACCTCCCTCGTCATTTTTCAGTCCTTCAAGGGTCTGGGCTGTCCTCCCTGCCTGTATCCTCGCATAGATCAGTTAATTATCATTACAAGCAATCTCTTTCTCTCACATACCTTCTCTAGCACCTTTTATCCTTATTCCTCTCTCAGTTTTTCTTAAATTATCTTAGGACATTCTCTTTTTCTCCCACTCTCCCATTTTATTCCATCAATAAAAACCCAAGGAAGGGTCAATGCAATTGATAACTTGTAACAATAAAAATGAAAACTGGTTGGGCGCAGTGGCTCATGGATGGAATTCCAGGACTTTGGAAAGCCAAGGCAGGAGGACTGCCTGAGTCCAGGAATTTGAAACCAGCCCGGGCAACGTAGCAAGTCCTCATCTCTACAAAAAAAATCCCCATAAAAATTAGCCAGGCATGGTGGTGTGCACCTGTAGTCCCAGTTACTCAGGAGGCTGAGGTGGGAAGATTACCTGAGCCCAGGAGATTGAGGCTGCAAGGTTAGACATGATCCTGCTACCGCACTCCAGCCTGGGTGACAGAGTGAGACCCAACTCAAAAAGAAAAAAAGAACGAAAACTGGAAATTTCAAAGTGAAATGAGCCCTATGGAATCAGAACAAAAATATTCCCTTTCTCAATTACCTTTCAGACCTGCTTTTCCTCAAATGCTAGGAGATGAGATAGAATGAAATATTTCATTTTATTTCATTGCCAATCAATATCATTGCTGAGTTTTTTCCCTCCAAAAATATGCCCCCACGTGGGGTCTCCAGGAGTCTATGGGTTGAGCAGAGCTGAGTTGAGATGGGGAGAGGTGGTGGGGTTCCAAAACACCCACTCCCCAGACTCTCAGGGAGCACTGGGTCGCTGCAGTTGGCCTAGACAGAAGCCTGCTGGGGGGAGATCAGACCTCAAGCCCTACAAACCTTCTGCTGGGAAGGAGAGAAGCCTCCGTAGCTGTGCCTTTCTGTGGGAGCTCAGCCTGGGACAGGAGCAAGAAGCACTACACACCCCAGTTAGCTAGAGGAGGATTTCCAAAGTCCTGTGTGTCTTGTCACTCCATCCCCAGCTCAAAGACCTGCCATGGCTCCCACTGCCTTCAGGAGCTAGAGAAACTAATGGCACCTTTCTATTAACTAAAACCACTTTAACTGCTCTCCCTATCTGCAAGGGTGATAAGCAAACAAGTGCGAGTGCGAAGCAGAAATTCCCCAAGTGTGGTCCAGACCCCCTGTCTGGGGTGGAGGGAGGGGTCCTGAGATCCTTTCAAAGGATCTGTGAAGTCAACATCATCGTCACATTGATGCCAGATGTGATTTGCCTTTTTCCCTCTCATTCTTTCACGAGTCTGCAGTGGCATTTTGCAGAGGCTAGAGGATGTGTCATACTATCAGAGTGAACGCAGAAGCAGATATAAGAAGCCAGTCGTCTTCCATTACACCAGACACTGAAGACATTTGCAAAAATTGCAAATCAATGCCACTCTAACTACATTTTTGGATTCAAAAATATGGTTCTTTATTATTTCGATTTATTATTTTTATTATTATGCTGCTTTTTACCATCATGTTTAATGAATAAATATTTTAAACTTGTATTCATTTTAGTTAATTCGCATAAACTAAAGCTCCTTGGAGTTCTTGATGATTTTTTTTTTTTTGAGTTGGAGTCCCACTTCGTCACCCAGGCTGGAGTGAAGTGGCACGCTCACGGCCATCCTAGTATCAACCTGCTGGGCTCCCGTGATTCTTCCGCCTCAGCCTTCCAAGTAGCCGGAACTACAGGCGTGTGCTACCACACCCGACTAATTTTTGATTATTTGTAGAGACGAGGTCTCACCAAGTTGCCCGGGCTGGTCTCGAACCCATAGGCTCAGGCAATCCACTCGCCTCAGCCTCTCAAAGTGCTGGGATTACAGGCTGAGTCACCAAATCCAACCAGAGTTCTTGATGATTTTTAAGAGTTTAAAGGGGGCCGGGCTCGGTAGCTCAGCCTGTAATCCCAGCACTTTCGGAGGCCGAGGTGAGTGGATTGCCTGAGCCCGCGGGTTCGAGACCTACCTGGGCAACTTGACGAGACCTCATCTCTACAATAAATAAATAAAAAAAATTAGCTGGGCGTGGTAGCACATGCCTGTGGTTCTGGCTACTTGGAAGGCTGAGGCAGAAGAATGGCAGGAGTCCAGTGGTTCAATGCTGGGGTGGCTGTGAACATTCCACTGCAC
>CAUYQG010145214.1:12500-13984 GCA_963574415.1 Tarsius wallacei | reverse complement strand
GACTTCTAAAGCTTGACTTGCACTCTACCAAAAAGATACCTGCACACGCATGTTTATTGTAGCTCTATTCACAATAGCAAAAACATGGAACCAACCATGCTGCCCATCGAAGCTGGACTGGATAAAAAAATGTGGTACATACACACAATGGAATATTATGCAACCATAAAGAAGGGCAAACATATGGACTTCACAGCAACTTGGATGGATTTAGAGTTGATCATACTCAGTGATCAATCACAGAAACAAAGAACAGAATACCATATGTTCTCACTCATAAGTGGACCTTGAACAATTATAATACTATAAGAAAGGGACTGGCAGTAGTGGGAAACAGTCAGGGGAGGAGGTATGGGATTGGCAGTTGAGGGAAACCACTAAGGGAAGGAGGGGCACACCTCATCAACAAGGGTACCTGCATAATCAACGTGTGTATATCTAACCCTGAATTGTACCCCACAGCTTATAATAAAAAAAAAGATTGGCAAATTATTTAAATATTACTAAATAATAGGTGGAAATTAATTTAGGTATTATATTTAACCCCCCAAAAAGTAGCCATGAAAGAATATTTAAAATAAAATGTCTAGATCTCTGCATATAAATTGGTTTTAGGAGGTGTCTCCCCTTCCTACATACCCTGGCCAATTAAATACATCTCATATTTTTAAAGTTATATATGTTCCATGGCAAAGAAAAACCCTCAAATAATCAATCTATGATGCCATAAATGTTAAAAAGATGGACAAATAAATAGGTGTTGGAGAGATGGGTTAAAGATATAGTTTTTACTGGATGCTTAGAAAGTACCAGTCACTGTGCTAATCACTGCTATATGAATTACCTCATTGAGTTCTCAAAGCAATTCTAGGAGTTTAATAATATCATTACCCCCTGTTAACTGATAAGGAAACCAAGCCACAAAACCGTTTATTAAAAAAATTAAAAATAAAAACTTGCTTCAGGTAATATCTAGTAAAAAGAGAAGGCAGAATTTGAGTTAAAGAGGTCTAATGCCAGGGCAGATGCTATTAGAATTAACAGCGTCTGAAATCTAACTTAAATACATTAACTATTTTCAACTATTATCAGAATTATTCTTTATTAGTTTATACCCATCCTGTACAATTTTATTTTGAATAGTCCCATTAGACGTTCTAAATACTAATTTAATCAGAGTGTAATCAGAAGATTTGCTATCTTTACTTTTTCCTTCTTTTCTGCTTTTAGAGTTGGAGGTATTTAATTCCTAGTTAACAACTGTAAAAGAGAGAGAGAAGTAGGGCAGGTAATCCTCTAACCAATCCATTTGGCTCTCATTCTAGGCAGTCTGACAACAAAATTGGTTGAGGAAGTAGTTAAAGCTATTGACACACAAGGCTTGGAATTCACTGTAGTTTTTACTCGGTAATTTTCTAACAAATATTTGTTGGTTGTTAACTATCCATGCTTTTCCTAGCATACTTTTTTTGGTTAGCCTAGAT
>CAUYQG010145214.1:0-7500 GCA_963574415.1 Tarsius wallacei | reverse complement strand
TACAACAAGAAAGATCGTGGCTTTTGCCTTTGATTAGAAGAGGTATCTTTCTCTAGTTGACTGAAGGTCACAGCATTTGCAACATGTGCTCACTTATTACAGCTCCCATGCAGAATGTATACATAAAAAGCTGATTTACTCCCCAAAAAGGGCCAGCGCCATAGTGAACAAAAGATGTCTCTGACCACATTAGGTGGTTTTCTTTACAAATAAATTCAGTCCTGATAAACCATTAAACATCAGCATATTACTAATAAAACTATAACTAGGAGGCAACCTCCCCATCATTCTTCTGCCATTGGTGATTTCCAAAATTACAGAGCGACAGGACAAATCACTGAATTGTTTTACCTTAAAATATATTTTAAAATAAAATTATCAATTTTACTATGAAATAATAAATATTTCTACCAACAGGGAATTGCTAAAGCAAATAAAGCAGAGTAACTAAAGGAAGACCCAGTTGGTTGTAACATGTATCTGGCAACCTAACAGAACATAAGATGAATAAAACACACATATATGCACACCAATTCATGTGACAGATAATCAACTTATACCCAAATTACTGGTCCAGAAACAATACCTAAATAAGAAGTATTTGGAGACATTATCTGGAAGACAGGCCATAAGAGGGAGGAAAATTAGCAGGATTTTAAAAATAAGCTTCAAGTGGTAGATAGTTTGCCACTATGTTTTGAAGAAAAAAGGATCATGGTTTGACCTTAAGAAAAAAAGAAAGAAAATCCTTTCTTTCTAATCTCAATTCTTTATTTGTAAAATGAAGTATGTTTCAGAGAAATTCTATGAGTTTATGACTCTAAGGCAATCCTACTAGAAGAAACGCTAAAACTTGGCTAATGAACCAGAGAAGTTGTCAGTCTTATGTCTGTCACTTCTTTAATTCAGTCTACAAATATTTACTGACTACCTGCTCTGTGAAAAATACCATACCAAATGCCAAATACACAGAGGCATATAAATAAGAGTGATTTCTAATAGTTCACAGACTAGGAAGAAATATACATGGAAAATAAATCATTGCAATATGATAAGTAACCATGTGCTAGAGAGACATATTGTGGAAGCCCAGTAGAAGGAACAAATAACTCATTTTGGAGAGATAAGAGATATTACAGAAGCCCCATTTAACTGGGTCCTGAAGGATAAGTAGAAGTCTGCCTGGTGGAAATAAAAGTAGCAGATATACCAAGATGTAGAAAGGCAGGGAAATATAAAAGAACATGGTTTCATTCTAAGAAAAGGAGGAACTTTGAAGTGGCTGAAACAGAGAACACGGAGGGAAGTAGCAGAAAAAAAAATCTGGTAGGACAGGCTGATAACAGATTGAAAAGGATCTCAAATGCAATTCAAAGTAGTATGGGTTTTATCCTCTGGAAAACAGCAGATTATTGAAAGAATTTTACCAGAGTAGTAGTATGGTCTGAATTTCCCTTATGAAAAAAACTCTAGTGGACTTAGGAAGATGACTCATCCAAAAGGTTGTATATATGTTTATGCTTCTGCCACTTGTATTTATGTGTGCTTAGCTGTCCTTTCCTTATCTTGCCCTTGGTGTTCTGTTAGACATGTGGTACTGACCAGCTACTCTCTACCTCCACATTCTTTCAAGTCTCTGCTTTCAGTCTCTATAACTGCTCTGTTAAATGTTATTGAAAGAAGGTAGGTGGGGGGAAGGGAAAGAGTAAACAATATGAATAATCACAAGGGAAATATCAGGGGGTGGAAGAGAGATGCTATACTAAGAAAAATAACAACACAATGGCCAATTGGTATTGAGTATGTACTATGTACCAAGCTCATTACTTATGCTTCACAATACCTCATTAAATCTTAAAACAACCCACAACGAAGCTACTAACTTATCCCCACTTTCAGATGAGCTAAGTGAAGTTTAGAGGTGGGTAAGTAACTTGGCTGTGGCTATAATGCTGGTAAATGGGAGAGAAGAGACTCAAACCGATCCTATCTGACTCTAAATGCCATGCTTTTAACTTTTATACTATCCTCCCAATGATGTCACTTACTGAATATTAACTATATGTCAAAAACTATGATAGCTGTTTTACATAGGTTAGCTATAAGACCCACAGTAACCAAAAAAAGAGTAAATATCATTTTCCCCATTTTACAGAAGAGAAAACTGAGGCTCTGGGGAATTAAGTAATTTACCTAAGGCCATACAGCTAGTAAAAGGCAGCACCAGAGCTTTAACCTTAGTCTGCTTGGCTGCACCCTTTCCACTACATTGTGATGTGTATATGTTCCCATTCCCTATTCCTCCTCTCCACCATTAGACCCTTCCCCATCTACATTCCCAGACTCTACCTTCAAGGCTCAGATAATATCTTATCTCCTCCAGAAGCCATTCCACAAAATATCAGCCCACCACTGCATTCCTATTGTAATTATTTGTGTAACATTCAGTTAATTTCATCAAAACAGATTTGTATCTGCTCCCTTTCTCTCTACCTGTTTATGTTCTGTGTCCCCAGTCAGCCAACTCAGGGAAGTGTCTCACAGCAGGTTCTTCAGGCAGCTTTTACTGTCCAAACATATCTTATATTACTCTCAACTCAGCCTCTAGAAGAGGCAAGAATTGTGTCATAATGGTTTTTATCCTCCAAGATAACTGGCAGAAACCTAAGCACATAGTAGGGCTTTGTAAATACTGTGTTGATTGACTCCAATATACTCTAATAATAAGAAACTTTCAGTCATAACAACAATAACGTCTAATTCTCCCTATATACATGTGTGTGTGTGAATTCAACCCTCACAAAAATCGATGATAAGATACCACTGTTATCCCCATTTTACAGAGGAAACTGAAAAACAAAACTGTTAAGCAATTTTTTACGGTCACACAGCTAATAAGTGGCAAAGTCAAGATTCAAACTCAAGCACACTTGCTCCAGAGTCAGCATTCCTTTGACTACTTTACAATGCTACCTTCACTCAATAGATGTTCCAAGATTAAACAATTCTTATATCTTTTTTAAAAAGTAAGCTCACACATTACTTCTGCTAAAAACACTATTTGGAGGAGATATGGAAAGAGGTCTCTGTCTTCATTGAGTAGAAAACCAGACCAGCAGATACAAAACTGCCAGGAAAAATAAAAAGAAACTTGAGACGCATATCTTTTAAAATAAATTAGTATGCACCACATTTGCATACATTTCTGTGACTTATAAAGCATCCCTGCTAACTTCCTCTCAATATACCAAATTATACAGCATATCTCAGGGTGAGAAACCATTGCTAGCAAAGACTCTGAAACTCGACCCTGGAATCATGTAATCCTGAACCAGTAAAAGGCAACCATCACTGAACTGACATGCAACAGCTGTTTGGAGTGTCAGAAAAATGGCCGGATGAAGATACCAAGGAAAAACTTGAAAACTGAATGCTGATTTCCAAATATTTTGCATTTTATTAAGTTGTTGCAAAAGTCAGGAAGAAAAATACAAGATACATATCTACATTAAAAAGGCAACAAGAAATGCTTGATAATTTAGAGATGATGGAAAACAGAGGCGGTGTGTGCTTATGTGTAATTCATAATTACAATTTGCAAGGCCTTATCCTGTACATTGTTTATTTTACTTCACAAAATAATTCGGTGAGATCAGTAGTATTATCATCTCTACAGAATCAGCCTCTACAAATGAGGCTCAAAGGAGGTGACTGCCCACAGTGAATTAGGTAGGAAGTGGTGACAGCTAAAATCCAAATTCTCTAAAACAAAACTCATCCCCTTGTACCACGTGCTTCCTCTTGAAGAAAAGGGAAATAAGGGCCTCCTGTGTTACAGAGTGGGAAAAAGTAACAGTGGTTGCTAAATGGACAATGACTGAAGCATTAGCGACAAGTCTCTCAGTCTCTCTCTCTCTCTCTCTCTCTCTCTGTCTCTCTCTCTCTCGTCCCCCTCCCTTCAAGAAAACTCCACATCTCCCCTTTTGAAAGTAAAATAACAAGTAACGAAAACAGACCCTCCTGGTTGCTCTCTGGCCCCATGTTCCCTAACTTCACTCCTACCCTTCTCGGACCTTGTGAAACAATCACAGTAACACAGTACCATCATAGTGATGTCATAGGCACATGAAAAACAAGCCCCATGACTATTCAAAGAAAATGCCAAAAGAAAGCCTAAGAAAATCTAGAACATGGAAAATAAAGCAATTTTTCCATATAGCACAGCATGATAATTCTCCAGAGGAAAGTAAAAGATGGCATGATTATACAGAAGCATTGTGTGGTGTGCTGCATGTATGGTGGAGGGAAGGGGGACCAGGGTCTGAAAAATGAAAGAAAAATTAAAAAGCAGACTAATCCATCTAGAGTTTGTTATGCCTGCAGAATTCTATGCCACAGAGTAAAGGAAATTGCCTGCTTCAGAGTTCTATGATTTTCTAGGGAGCAGAGATCAATAAGCACATCTACTCTTTCTCAGAACTAACATATAAAACATTTTCAACATTCATATGCAAGAACTAACAAGTCAGACACTTAATTGCAAAGGCAGCCAGTATGACAATGGCCACACAGTGTACCCCTGTGTACATCTCTGGTAGTAGAGATGTCCCTAAGCCTCAGCACCCTGCCAGTGTAACCCAAATAAATATTATTTGTCTCACTGTTTATTAGTTCATTTAGTAAATATGTATATGTCTGACACTGTTCTAGATTATGGGGTTAAAGCAGTAAACAAGATAAAATCCCTACCTTAATAAACTTGCATTCTAAGTCAAACTAGACCACTTCCAAGACTTCTTCCAACTCTAACATCCTAAGGTTCCACTACTAAAGGCTTAAATTGCAAATGTCTCTGATAGAGGGACACTCTGAGCACCTAAAGGGACCACTTTCTAGCTTCAGCATCTAGCATAATGCTTAGTACTCAGTAAAGATGTCCAAGTAAATGGAGATAAGATCTACCTATGTTGAGCATCTCTAACCTGAAAATCTGAAATCTAAAATGCTTCAAAATCCAAAACTTTTGAGCTCCAAACTTTTGAGCATTTCAAAGGAAATGCTCATTGGAACATTTTGGATTTTGGATTTTCAGATTAGGGATGCTCAACTGAGTAGCTGCAAATATTCCAAGATCCAAAAAAATATCCTAAGTCTGAAATACTTCTAGTCCTAAGCATTTTGGATAAGGGATACTCAACCTGCATTGCAGTTGTGGAAACAGATTCAGATTGGTTAAATAAATAATGATGATAAGTGAGAGATCTAAGAACGGTACCCTGACCTATTGCTATTCTAGGAACAGAGAATAATTGTGATAAAACAGGTTAAATTTTTATTTTTAAGGATTACTTGGTTACTAAAAGTCAGTTCTCCAACCGTGAGTGTATGCATCTTTGTTCACCTCTGTACTTAATACCACACAACTTAACACTTAAGTTTTCTCTAATTGGGGTCAAGAGATAAGATTTGAATGATTTAGAGATAAATGTACCCTTAAAAGTGATCTAGTTCTAGCTCTTCACTTTTCAGATGAAAAGCTAATAAGAAAAGGGTAGAAATTTGCCTGGTCCCACAGTTAACCCATGGCAGATCTAGCACAAAAACCCAAGTTCTCTGATACTTAACCCAAAGTTCTTGTCCATCACCACACTATCTTTCCTAAGTTCCTTGATGGTAGGACTATTAATTAAATGTGGTTTTTTTTGTATTTTCACCAACACTCAAAAAGTATATAATGCTAATGGCATATTATGTTACCAAACAAATTAGCTATAAACATTTTTTTTTTGAGTTGGAGTCAGACTGTCGCCCAGACTGGAGTGGGGTGGCACGCTCCCAGCCACCGCAACCTCGACCTGCTGAACTCCAGTGATCCTTCCGCCTCAGTCTTCCAAGTAGCCAGAACTACAAGCGTGCACTACCATGCCCGACTAATTTTGTTTGTTTGTTTTGATTTATTGTAGAGAAGAGATCTCGCCAAGCTGCCTGGGTGGGTCTCGAACCAGCAGGCTCAGGCAATGCACTCGCCTTGGCCTCCCAAAGTGCTAGGATTACAGGTTGAGCCACCAAGCCTGGCCAAAATATTTTATTTTTCAAACCGAATTTTTCCTCCTCCCCCAAACCTCTCTATTCCAATTGGGCTAGAAAATTTTTAACTACTTCTAGCCAAGATCTTGACCTAAAAGACTCCAGCAGAAATTCACTAAGCTTAATACATGACAAGAATAACTCTAGCCTAATATTCTTTCCCCAGAAAAAGTGTCAGGACTTACAGGACAAGTCCTTTCCAAGTAGGTTTTTCAAAAAAATAATTGAGTGGCCCAAAGACTTGCATTTTCAAGGAAAGAAAGACTCCATCTACTAGCCTAGCTGATAGGAAATTTTCCTGAGCTGCACTTGCAAATGTGATCTCAGCAGTAAGCTCTTTCTTAGGGAAGTGTCAAAGATTGTGCAGGGCAACAAGATGAGTCTAGTTCTGTTGCTAATAAGTTATTTGACATTGGACAAAATCACTTATCTTCTCTGGGTTTGTTTTACTTATCTGTAAAACAGGGATAGTAGTATTTACCCTGATTTCCTCACAAACTAATCAGTTAGAAGACATAACCTAATGGCCATAACATCAATTTAAAAAGCATAAACACCAAACAAATGTAAAGTAGTGTAAGTATTATTACTCAGAATTACTACGTATTTCAGAGACCAGAAAACTATCTCTAAAGCCAGTTAGAAAAGGGTAGAAGTAGAGTGACACAGACAAATATTAAAACTTTGGAGTCAGATAATCCTAGGTATAAATCCAGACTGTGACCTTGACAAGTTTTTCAAATTCTTTAAGCCTCAGTTTCCTCATCTGTAAAATGGAGACAGTACTACTGTGGATCTGCTATGAAGAATAAGTAACCTATAGTACATATGTGTGCATGTGTGTGCGCATGTTTGTGTGTGTGTGTATCTTTATAAATAACATTGTGTGTATTCAATACTTATCCACAGTTTCACTTTCTGTGGTAATTTTTTTTTACCCACAGTCTACCACAGTCCAAAAATAGGTTAGTACAGTACAATAAGATATTTTTAAAGGGAAAAGAGAGACCACATTCACATAACTTTTATTATGTATTGCTATAATTATTCTACTGTATTTGTTGTTTTTAATCTCCTGTTATGTCTAATTTATAAATTGAACTTCATCATAGGTATATATGTATAGGAAAAAATAGTATGTGTATGATTCAATACTAATTGTGGTTTCAGTCATCTACTAGGGGTCCTGAAACATATTCCCTCAGATAAAAGGGACCACTGTAGCCGGGCTCGGTGGCTTAGCCTGTAATCCCATGCCTTGGAAGGCTGAGGTGAGTGGATTGCCTGAGCCCGCAGGTTCGAGACCCGCCTGGGCAGGCAAAATCTCATCTCTACAATAAATCAAAAAATTAGCCGGGCGTGGTAGCACACGCCTGTAATTCCGGCTACTTGGAAGGCTGAGGCGGAAGGATC
>CAUYQG010145206.1:0-19519 GCA_963574415.1 Tarsius wallacei | reverse complement strand
TGGCCGATCCCAGCCACTGCAGCCTCGACCTGCTGGGCTCCGGCGATCCTTCCGCCTCAGCCTTCCAAGTAGCTGGAACTACAGGCGCGCGCTACCACACCCAGCTAATTTTTTGATTTATTGTAGAGATGAGGTCTCACCAAGTTGCCCAGGCGGGTCTCGAACCCACGGGTTCAGGCAGTCCACTCACCTCAGCCTCCAAAGGCATGGGATTACAGGCTGAGCCACTGAGCCCGGCTAGGAGAGGATTTCTTAAACAAGCATAAGAAGTATTAATCACAAAGAAATAGATAGCTCTATTAAATTCATAATTATTGTTATGATTAAAATAAGTTTTATCACAAAATACCATATAAACGTTCAAAAACAAGCCTCACAATGGGAAAAGATATTTTATAACACATAATGAATAAAACTCTAGCACCAGTACATTTAAAGAAATCATACAAAACAATATGAAAAAACATACAACCCAATACACACACACATGCACACACACACAGAACAGACACTTTACTAGACAATATCCAAATAGTCAATAAATATATGAAACATGCTCAACCTTATTCAAAATCAGAAAATCACAATTAAAATCACGAGATATCACTACTCATTTACCAGATAGGAATTTGAGTCTAATAATTCTGAATATTGGCTCCTCCGCATTTTAATAGGAAATCCAAAGCACTTGTTGATAGGACTGTAACTGGGTAAAACCACTTCGGAAAACAAATTTCTGTTATCTAGTGAACTTAAAGATATGTATGTTCTATAATCCAGCAGTTTAATCCCTGTTAATATAGTCCTGAGAAACGTATGTATGTATGTGCTACAGATATATGAGCAATACTATTCATAATCGTGTTATTCATAATAGTTAACTACTGGAAACAACCTAAGTTTTCATCAACAGTATATAGAATAAATTGTTGAATTCCTATAATAGAATGAATATCTTAAATCAATAAAAATGACCACTAGATCAACAATATGGATGAATTTTACATTGAGAGAAAAAAACAACATGAAACATGAATACATACAGTGTGATTCAATTTATATAAAGGACAAACACAGGAAAAACTGGACTATATTTTTAGGAACATAAACAAAATGGTAAAACTATATTAGAAACCTAGAACAATTATGAACACCAGAATAGCAGTTACCACTAAGGTGGGGAGGAAGAGAGTTAAGATCAAGAGGGATTCTGGGATACCAACATCCTAATCCTGGCCCAGGTGGTGTTCCCTTTATAATTGCTTGTTAAATAGTACATATATGTTTCATACACTTACATGTATGTGTTATTTCTTAATTAAAATTCTAAGGAGAGTTATTTTGAAAATTAAACATTTCTTAAAACTTATAAATAATCTTAAAAATTATGTAACCCAGTTTTTCCCAAGGTAGACTTACCTCAGAATCACCCAGTTCTATCCCAGAGATTCTTATTCAGTGGTCTACAGTAGATCCTGGGCATTGGATTTTCAGATAGGTAAACCCTGTTTTGGGAAGCCCTAGCTGAGTTCAGACTCTCTGGGAAGTTAAGGCATTTGCCCTAGCCATGGTCTGTGCTCCCTAGTCCCCAGTCCAAGGTTCTCTCCACTATGTCAGTGGACATCCCTTGCCTTCTGTCTCAACTCTTGTCCTACAAATAGTTTTTCAGTCAGCAGGCTCACAGATTGGAGACATGAAATGATAGTGGTAGGGATCTATTGGACAGGTTCTTTTAAGTCTCTAGTTAAATGATGCTCAGTATCTAGTAAACTAGCATTGACTGTAATTTGACATACACTAAAATTTCAGATCGTCTTCTCCAGTATTCTGCTGTTTTTAAACAATCCATCCAATAAATCACAAGGATAATGTACAACTATTGCTGAAAATGATTTTGAACTGGTTTATATAAAAACTTACTCCAATTTTAAGTCTCAATGATGGTCCAAGTTGTCATTCAGACAAGTTCATGAATACAACATATACGTCCATATTGATGTACCACTCTCCAAAAATAAGGAGCCAAAATAACTTGAAGTAAGTAGAGATTTCATTTGTCCCTGGCTCATAATAATGTCTGTCCTACAGTTGTATATTAATTCCTTTTACCCAAGTAGAAATACACTACCCATATCAGAATTTCACTTCTGAACAAAACAAAATAAAAATCCATGAGTGGTGACCTCAAAATGAACTGGTTAAATTTAAGGACTCATTTTTAAAGGTCAGTGTCCTTTTCTGCAGATACAGTTCCTATGCAGATGAGAAGTTGAACCTGCCCTATGGCGCTGAGCATAATTAGCCAGCTGCACCCTCATAATAAGGTGCAGATGGTTAATTGCACCAGCAAATAACTGCTTACTTTTGGGCACAAAAGCCTGTACCTAAAATCATTGAAAGTATACTTGGGCCTATTTATGCTCATGCAAACAAAACACATTTCCAAGGTTTCATCTGCGAACAGACCACAGCCAGCTCCAGCTCTCTGCTTAGGGGGGGCCATTCATGCTGCTGAGGTCTGGTCCAAGGGAGGGACAATTGGCCACAAAGCCACATTCCAACTGATGAAGTATTTCTTGGGGTGCTGAATCCTTGTTGAAAAATTTCCTAAAGTTAATTTGTTGTCACAGGAATCCGTAAGTGAGGTGAGACTTTGGGCTCCCTAAAACCCAAAGCAAATTTTATATTCTTTTGATAAAAACTCTGAAATGAAAGAATTCTTTTTCACAAGCAAACATGTCGACATGTTTTCTGAGTCAGAAAAAAAAGTAATTTTCCCGTGCCCCTGAGGAATTTCATGCACTGGCCAAGCTCCTGAAATTTTAGCAAGCTGTATTAGACACAACACACCCAATGGTTTTTAGAGGCAGTTCCAAAGATCCATTTTAAAACATATTCTATCAATCCCTGTATGGCAAGAACAGGATACGGGGAGAAAGCAGAGAAGGGGTAACTACTCCATAAAACCCATGTTTGGAAGTCTTTTGCCAGCTGCAAAGCTCTCAGTTGGGCAAAGGGTCAAGATGAAAGGGCTAGGGAAGAGACCACTAATCTATTGGAATCCACACAAAATTTTTCTTCTGAAGAACCCACTGAGTTATGTGATTCTATTCAGTTTAATTGTATATTCGGGAGGAGGAAAAGCAGCTTGCCATGGTTTTAATTGCTAAGAACACACTATCTTTTTCAGAACCATCTGTTTAATTGTAATTACAAACAGCAATGTAAAAACGCAAATGATTAACAAGTACAAAATTCCCTACCACTAACAGTTTTAACATAACGAGCCATATTGTGAAAGAGTATGTCGCCTTTTCTCTCTCTGTAATATTTCATGATTTAGCAACTGACAACCTACCGTTTTTTACAGCATCTCATTCTGGTAGAGCTAAAGTTATTAATTAGTATTCTTAGATTACATCCTACTATTATTGCTTTTTATTAAACCTTAATTCCCTCTGAAAGTGAAAGGAATTATATCAGAAATGAAATGCATAGGCCCCTTTTTGCACCTCCCACCAAATCTTTGAGATTTCATATGATCCACATTACCTAAAATTAATTACCAGGCACATTCCAAAGCATTGCAAGACTAATTTTTGGCTTTCATAAACACAAATTTCTGCCTTCCTGGTTTTGAAATATGCTTACCACACTGTTATTATTTTAAAAGCCAAGAGTATTGGTAATTGTTTTAAGGCACCAATAAAAATAGCTTAACCTTGAAATTTATTTTAATTAGGTATTTTTCAAGGCCACTGCTACAAAATTGGGTGGATTGTTTATAATAAAAACAAGCATCAACAACATTGCTGTACTGAACATAGAATTAGGCAACGTTGTTTAACTTAGGCTCACATTAGCAGTTTAAAGAAATAAAACCAGACACATATGCAGTCAGATCATACTGTTATTAGAGCAGCTTTACATTCAGGACATTTTATTTTTTTATTTTTATTTTTATTTTTTTTGAGTTGGCGCCTCACTCCGTCGCCCAGACTGGAGTGCAGTGGCCGCTTCCGGCCACCGCAGGCTCGACCTGCTGGGCTCCGGCGATCCTTCCACCTCAGCCTTCGGAGTAGCCGGAACTACAAGTGTGCGCTACCACGCCCGGCTAATTTTTTTGATTTATTGTAGAGATGAGGTTTCGCCTGCCCAGGCGGGTCTCGAACCCGCGGGCTCAGGCAATCCACTCGCCTCAGCCTCCCAAGGCTCGGGATTACAGGCTGAGCCACCGAGCCCGGCTTAGCACCTGTTTTCTATCGAAAGTAAATTGTTTCCTTCTTTGGAATTGAAAAAGTGGAAAAACTAGAACAGCGCGATTATATATTAATACAGCTGTTATGTAGGTATACGGTGATATGGAAGAATCTGGAACTTCAGATATCTTTGGAGTCCAGTGGTAAACTTGTGCAGATGAAATTTACAGCGAGAGCTTTGAGAGTGTTTAGTCACTTAACTCCTGTGGCTTAAATTCAAGATGGGCAGATTTGTGCCATATACTGTGTCATGCGGTTCTAGTTAAGTTTCAGTGTGTTTGCATGGACTTGTCAACTTTTGAACGTGTCTCCACAGGGAATACAGCTGTTGTCCAGTGAGATTCCTTTGATAATTTTGGAGAGTTCTGGCTTATCTCCAGGACCTACTAATTTTAGGACAGAGGTCATTCTCAGGTAGAGGTGGCAGCTGTATCTGGGGTAGAACATCTAAGTACATTTCTGCCACTCTAGTGTTTTCTACTGTTCCCCACCCTCCTTTTTTTTGCAGATTTTCTTCCTTTGAGCTTTCACTCTTCTCCTCTGCTTGTTTGCCTGCCTTCTCTGTCTTGAGTACTAAAGGGGTTGCTCATTCTTATCTGGCAGAAGCAAAAGGAAACAAAAATTAGCTTACCTTCTAAGAGTAGGACTAATCATCTTCATTGGGCCAGCTGTGGTCTAGAAGTTAAACTGAATAATGGCTGATATAAAAAATGATTTTTTTTATATCAACAGAGCTTATTGTCATTTTCTGCTTGTGGGTCATTTTGAATAGTTTAATTAGCAGAATAAGTAGATGTGGTCTGGGTAGAGGATACAGCAGAGACTGGGGCAAGAGCAACCACAAGGAGGTCATGCAGACAAGTAGGGCTTAGGCAGAATGCAGTATGATCCTAGGATGGTGGCTTTTGTGCTTAGATATGTTGAACTGAAGGCAGTGCTTAATTTTCTTCATTTGGGGGGTCATTGTGGCTTTGGATGGAATGCTAGGATAGGAATCAGAAGATGAGTTTATCACTTTGTGTAAGTCCCTTCAGCCTCAATTTCCTCATCTGGAAAATGGGAATAACAATACTTGCCTTGCCTCTTTTGCTAAAAGGATCAAATACAATTAAGATTTTAACACCTATAAAGAGCCTTTCAAATGTGTGATGTTCATTTTACCTCATCCAGATATTATAAAGGGCAGGAGGTAGGTTGTCTAGGTCAGAATACAGTGATTTGATTCCTGTCTATGCGTTTTAGGCTGGTTTCTGGTGTATGTATTATGTGGACCTGTCAAAAATATTTCTAGGGGAATTTCTTGAATTTCTTTTCTTGAGGGAAAAAAGTAGTTTATCTTTTACAGTCCCTTCCTTGAGGGAAGGGACCATGTTCTAACATGGTGCTGAATACAAAACCTGAAACTTCTGTATCCTAAACTAGTCATTTAATAAGGAGGAGCAAATGAAAGAAATATTTTAAATGATGCCTAATTGTGGACATGGTAGGGTGAAGGAAGTGGAAAGGTTGGTGTGAGGGGAATTGATGTACTGTAATTAATATTGTAGTTGCATGAATCTACTGGGAGATGAGCATGAGAAAATAGGTAACTGGGGTAGTAATGATTTAAGCCAACTGTAGGGGCCAGAAAGTGACTCCTGAGTGACTGGATTTAGGGAAAGGGCCATGTCGAGCATTTTCTTCCTTTTTTCTAGACCCCTTTGCTACTGTATTCTAATTATAGCTATCTAAAATCTAGGTAGAAAAAAAAATCACAAGTACTATCTGTCATCATTTTCAATTTGATGATAGTGAACCTGATAAAATAAACCCTGACAGATTTCAGTTTTATTTCATCTCTCTTCTTTTGTAGATTATCCAGTCAATGTTTCGGGAATCCAAAAACCCAATAGGAAAAAGAGATGTATGTCCTGTTTAATTAGTCCCTCAGCAGTTGAGAATTGGTTCTCAACTGGGTCGGTAGTTTATTTTGCAAGATTTCTGTATTTCAACCAGTGCTATTTACAGTAGATGCAGTCAGGATGGGATATTTATAAGATCAGTTACTTTATGTGGTGTGGGACAGGGTGCCCTGGGGTTTCCAAGGATGGGTAACCTGAGCAGTGGTGAACTCCAGCAATGTTTCTACTAGTTACTTAACCAGTGTCACTAAGCTCGTACAGTGTTGAATACTAAACTAGGTTTTAGCCCTGAGGAGTTCCCTAGGATCCTGAACCCAGGAGTAGACACAACTCTAAGCTCTGCTAATAATAGTGTAACAATTGCACATTATACCAGTGGAAAAGAATAAGAGCTCCAGCATTCTTGGGAGCCAGTGAGCCAGGAAACGTGGATTTCTGGGCTGATGCAGGACCACGGCATATAATCGTATACATCCAGCACAATACAGTACCTTCTTTGTTTAATGCTTGGCCTTTAGAAATGAGAAGTCCCTCATCTAATTTCAAGGAATGTCTGAGTTGTCATATCTAGCGAGTGATGGGTTTGAGCTGATTCTTTGACCAGCATGTTTACAAGGTGACTTTCTGGTGAAGATTGCGCTATCTACCACTGTTCCTACTTGCCACTGTTGAGGGACTTCTTCTTTATAAAGCTTTGGGGGTGATTATGATATGGTGAAGATACCATGTTGAGCAAGAACTATTTATTTATGGGATGTCTTGAAGTTCCGGGATCCATGGAAGACATTTTGTAAAGGGCTTCATTATCTAACAGAAATATGCTCAGGCTATTTCCTTACTGTGTTAAATTATTTCTTTGACACTCGTGGGTATGAGCCAATACTGGGAGATTATACACTGTTTTTTATTGATTACAACAGTTATGTAGCAAGTGGATGACAGGAAACACCAGGAAATATAACGAAGTTTGATTTATGAAGTAAAAATAGGAAAGAACTTTAGAATTCCCATTTTGGAGACAGGATAGTTTGAAGGAAAGAACAGAGATTTTTGAGAGGAACATGAGTAAAGTTGGGTGATCTTGGGTAAGGGAACTTTTTTTCTGATGAACTCTAGTTTTTTCCTCAGAAGTAGGCTTGGAATTAATTACTTGGATGGTGATTGTAAGAATCATATGCATACTATATGTAATAGTAAAATGCCTTCTGCCTTATTATTCTTTCTCCCATATGTACTGGAAATCAATGTTTTGTGTTCTGGCAGCAAATGTTTGTTGAGCATCTATTTGGTGTAAGTTGAGCATCTATTTTGTGTAAATTGCTAGTGGAGAGTGCTTCACAAAATGAACAGTTGTAACAAAGTTGAATGGATGAATGTGCTGAGGCTACAAAGAAATAGAGCATAAATCCTTGGCCTCAACATGTTCGTAATCTAGGCAAGACAGCCCATACTTGCGCAGTGGTAATTAACAAAACAAAGCCATGGTTAAGTGGAGTGAATGGTACATAAATGCCTTGGGTCTGTGGTGTTACTTCTGGATGTGGTGTTAAATGTGTTTCTGTAACAGAGAACTGGCGAATAGGGGCCTTCTGCAAAGCAGTCTGAAATGTTGATACATGGTATTAAGTGCAGTTGTATGTTGAGTGCCTTCTGAATGTCAGGCATTAAGCTAGATGCTTTGTATTTATTTATTCATCCAAGAAGTACTTTTTGAGTGCTTTCTGTATGCTCAGGTACTGTTCTAGGCACTGAGTATTCTCTCTAATACTTTCACTAACCTTGGGCATTTGGGATTACTGTTTCTCTTTTAGAGCAAACTGTTGCCCAGAAATACTTAGTAACTTGTCTAAGTTCATGTCATGTAGTTTGAAAGGGGTGGAATCAGGAAATGTGAAACTTGCTTATGATTGTTTTGTTATATCTTTAGGCTTCTGATTTTCTTTTTCTTCTTTTTTTTTTTTTTTTGGAGTAGGAGTCTCACCCTGTCGCCCAGGCTGAAGTGCAGTGGCACGCTCACGATCACTGCAGTCTTGACCTACTGGGCTCAGGTGAACCTTCTGGCTCAGCCTTCCAAGTAGCTGGAACTACAGGCTTGCGCCACCATGCCTGGCTAATTTTTTTCTTGATTTTTTTGTAGAGACAAGGTCTCACCAAGTTGCCCAGGCTGGTCCCGAACTGCTGGGCTCAGGCAAGCCTCTTGCCTCGGCCTCCCGAAGTGCTGGGATGACAGGTTTGAACCACTGCACCCAGCCTAGGCTTCTGATTTTCAAATTGTAATTCCTAGAATACAAGTATTTTGAAGACAACACATTTCCAGATTAATATAGTTGTTCTTATATGTTGGTTTACTAAGATGAGCAACAGTGAACAGGTACAAGAAAAAATGATGGGAAGAAAACTCCATTTCTTTTTCTTTTTATAACCAAGAGGGAAAAAGACCAATTATTGAATTATTCTGAAAAGAACACCTTGGTCTAGCCCTTGGCCTAAAAATGATCACAAACTGTTAATAAAACGTTACTCAGATTAGGTTTGAGAATTACCGGGCCTAATTATATGAAAATATTTCATTCATTCTCTGTAGGAAGAGACCCCCCCCCCCAAAAAAAATAAAACAATCAAACAGTAAAAAGCAAGGGACCTAAACAGGCTCAAGAGGTTATGGAATTTACTTAGAAGCTAGGATTGTAAAAGGAAAGAAGAAAATTAAAATAGAGGATAGTGATAATGGTGGGGAGAAGCTGTGAGGTGGGGTGGTAGAAATGTAGTGTCCTAGAATCAAAGTTAAAAAATGACTAAGAAGATACTGAACAAGAGTGCTATAATTACTGGTGTTGTACATTCTAACCAAAAGAGTATGTCCTGTGTTTGCAAAATGAGGTGGAGTCTATTTTGACTCATTGGGTGGTTCTGTGTTGGGATGGGAGTTCTCTATCTCTGTATCTCTCTTATCCGAGTTACAGTGTATCAAGCAGGTCTTCTACGTTTGACTTAGAAGGATGCCATCGCATGTGCTGATTACAGGGTGATGGGCTGTTTCTTCTTTGGGTTCTGTTTTTCAGTAAATTTTTTGAGCAGCTACTTAGTGCCAGACCCGTTTAAGGTTGGAACATAGCTTTATGTTATATATAATTTTATGGAATTAAGCTAGTTTTCTTACTAGAACATTTTGAGTAGGATTCTTCAGTCACCAGAATCAGTTGATCATTTTTCCCCATCTGTTGAACCCTAGACAGTGAATTGAGGTTCCCAAGTGGTTGATCTGGTCTGGTTATTAAATGATCTGAATAATTCTCCATATTGGTTTGTGGACTTATTTGGTGTACTTGATGCTTAGCTGTTCCATCTATTGATAAGGAGGTTGGCTACAACAGTTATCAAGATAAGCCCGTAGATACGACTTTTGTGAGAGAAAGCAAATCTGGCCAAATCTAATTTATTACATGCAAAAGAGAAATCAAGTGTAAATCTTTTAATTTTAGATTTATGTTCTATAAAAATATGAAGCAAAATTAGGAAAAAGAAGATACTACTTTTAGCATTTAAAAAATTATGAAGTAAGATTAAAAAAGAACAAGACAGTACTTTTAGTTTTTCTTTTTAAATTTAAGTTCATGCATATTTAGCATACACATAGAAATATCTGTGTCAGGTTCTTGTTCTTTTTATGTCCTTTGAATCCCTCTAATGGGTGTAAAACTTCTCTTATTACCCTTCTAGTGTAGTATGTCGATGATGTGATAGCACTTAGGATATTTCTGCCTCAAATTGAGATATATATCTTACGATCTGTACATTGATATGAACGTCAGATAAAAGCATTTGATGAGAGTATATTAAATATGCCATAGGCCCATTAATGTCAGTTTGTGATTTCACTTTCTGTGTACCCTTTTTTTTTTTTCTTGAAAGACATTTTTCATTTTCTGTTCCTCCTTTAGAGGAAGTAAGAAGGTTAGGCCACAGAATCTCAAATAATTCATCCTTCTTACAGTAACAAACAGAATGGCAGGAAGTTGAGATTTTGTAGGTTCCCCTTTGCATGTGATCTCCATGGCAGAAAAGGTAGCAAATCAGATAGGCCATTGGTACGTTCTAAATAGGAGCGTTCTCATTAAAACATGACCAGTAGAAAATACTGGTGAGGTGGAACCATTGCAATAATTGATTTCATATTTAAAGGCCACATGGATTAGTTGACTATACAAGGGCAGAAGACCCACATTCTCAGGGGTTTGTTCTGGATGGTACTAAGATTTTAGTTCTCACGTCTAAGCGATCTAGAGTTTTTCCTTCCTAAAATCTATGAACTTAGGCCCTTAGGGCAAATTTCACATCTTTCTACAACAGATCTCAATTCTAGCTTGTGTGAGATTTAGAGTTCTTATCAGGTAGGGTGAGAAGAATATCAAAGCTAGTATCTGTTATGCTTGATTTGAAAGGCATATTTTTCTTTGTTGCAATATGTGTTTGTTGAGAGATGCTTCAAGTGTGAGTTTAGATTTGTCTTGTGTCCTTATTGAATAAACCTGTTTAAGAGGTTTGAATTTAACTTCTTTTGATGTGTTCTCCACTGACACTTAAATACAGAGAATTTCTTGGAGTGGTAATGTTATACTTCTGCCAAAGAGGTAAATAAATACTTAGCAGCCTAGTTGTTAGAATTTTCACTGGAGGTTATGAGATAGATGGACAAATTAAGATTTTTCTCTGATGATTTTTCCTCTCCCCGAACTCCTCCTTCCCACTAGTCTGTTGCATTTCCCCTTCTCTTTTAATACATTTTATTGACACCTACTGTAGGGACTCACAAGGGATAAAGACATGAGTAAATCAAGATCTCTCCTCCTTAAAACCTCCTGTGAGTAGAAGATCAGGGTAAAACGTAACACGTATTATAATCAGGGTATAGATTCTGTCCTGGGGCCCACTTAGGTCTTGGCATCTTGCTTACACATTCTGTTCCAGGGATCCTGCAGAGAAAGACCCTCACGGTGGTCATGCCTGCCCCTTTGGAGGTGATCCAGAGCTTTCATCTCTTTTGCCTACTGGCCTCCTGCTGCAATCCCTCACAGCACTTTCTGTTCACCTCTGTACCAGCTCTCTGGAAAGCAGGTCCTGGAACTGCATTTGGTGTGCGCGGGCGTTTTTATGCCTCCTCAGCAAAAATGTCACAGTAAGATTGCCAGTGGCCAAGGCTTGGGTAGCTTTTTGGAAATTTTGTCCTTCTTATTTTGTTGGCTGTTATTCATTTATTTTTCTTTAAAAGAACTTGGCAAACTAATAGTTTGATCTAACATCAGTCTCCCAAATTCACTTTGAAGTCCACTTGTCCAGGAAATCTCAGTCTTACCATTTTTTTTTTTTTTAGATTAGAAGATATAGTTTATTTAAAAAGTACATTAGAGAGAGGGAGCGAGAGGGGGAGAGAGGTGGGGGGGGGGAGAGAGAGAGAGAGAAAGAGAGTCACCTTCCCAAGGTAGAGTACCGGGCCAAAGCCTTACCATTGTTCTTGACTACTTCCCCCCCCACCCATCTCTGAATTCTTGAGAAATTAAATAGGGCTTTGTGATTCAAAGGTATTGGCTTTGGCACAGTTGTCATTTCTCTGCCCTGTGATTATTCAGACATCTGGTAACCCGGTGCTTGGAGAGCATTGTGGACCCTGGAGAGCAGCTGATTTTCTTCAGGGTAACCATAGCTCCTGTGTGCTTAGCGTCCACTATGTGCAGAACACTCTAGCACGTATAGGTTTTTAAAAAAAAACTTGCATCTCCTTGGAGTAGCTATCGGTATCCCCTTTTACAGATGAAGGCGATTAAGGCTCAAGAAAAATGAGGTACCCTGTCTGAGACTATACAGCTTACACATTGTGGAGGCAAGATTTAAACCCAGACACTCTGCTTTCGAGCCTTTGCTTTCCACTGTTGCATTAAATTGTCTTCCATGTTGACTAAAATACAACGTGTTAGCCACTGTCTTGGGAGGTAAAAGTCTGTTTCTAAGCCGGGTGACCTCAATTTTCTTCTCTGTAAAATGAGGATAATAACCCTTATCAGTCTTAAAAAATAGTTCTGAGGGTCAAATAGGCTGGTGTTGGTGAGATCCTTTAAAATGACAAAGCATTGAAGAAACCCTCCTGCGCCAGCATCTCTGTTTCCCTTTTATGTGTGTGAGCCTTGTGGGCTTTGTATCATTACCCCATGTGGCCTTGTATTTGTGGATCTGTGAGTTCTGCCATTAAAGGCTGTGTACTTCTCTGGTGTCATTGAGGTAAAAGGAGGTCATCAGAGAGTAAATCAGGGAACTGTAGGGAGGTCTTAGGAGGCAGGGCCCATGCCTTTCTCAGGATCACTTTCTCAAGTCTGGACATAAAGGACTTGTAGGTCCTGGGGACATTCTCCAGTGTTAGACACTACAGATTTCAACACATGGGTGCAGACTGGGAGTAGGTCAGAAGGTGGCATCTGTGTAGTTGAATCTAACTTGAAAATGAATAAACGCTATCCTATACAACGCTACTTTACTTTCACGTGATTTTCTGAATTTCTTTTCTTTTCTTTTTTTTGAATCAGGATCTTAGTCCGTTGCCCAGACTGGAGTGCAGTGGCATGATCATGGCTCACCACAGCCTTGATCTACTGGTCTCAGGTGAGCCTATTGCCTCAACCTCCTGAGTAGCTGGGACTATAGGCGTGGACCACCCTGCCTGGCTAATTTTTTTTATTTTTTGTAGAGATAGGGTCTCGCTATGTTGCCTAGGCTGGTCTTCACCTCTTGAGTTCAAGTAGTCCTCCCACCCCAGCCTCACAAAGTACTGGAATTACAGACATGAACCATCATGCCTGGCCCTGAATTTATTTTCTATACCTCAGCGCTTTTTAAACGAGGGGTTCATGCAACTTGATGTGCTGTGATGACAGTCACAAGGCTGAGTAAATGGGAGACTTCGGCTGGGACACTCTCACAGATGGCTGCACGTCCCAGTGACTGCTAGGGTGTTTCACCACAAAACCTTTTACATGGGGTGTGAATACATAGTCTTCTAGAAGTTGTGTTTTGGGGAGCAGACTTTTAGGGGGAATGTTGCCCTAGCCTTTAATCTAGTCTTGTTTCAATGAAGCTAGACCAGTGTCATGACCATTTGTGAAGCTCCTTCAGAGACAGGGTGTCCAGTGGAAAGAGAACCTGGGCTCCTGGTCCAACACCCCTCCCAGGTGGTAAAGCCTTCTCCATTACTTCATAGGCATTGCTTTACTAAGAAGCTGGCAGTCTTTTCTGGAGCCATATAAATATGAGGCATTATTATTATTAGCGATAAAATGTCAACTTGTTATTGTAGCTATCTTCACATCTTGTGATGTGGATTTGAGCACAGGTGGCCTGCTACCATAGATGCTATTGAAATAAAATGAATTTTTTTAAAAAACAAACCACTGCCTAATTTTGTTTAAGGTCACTAAGTGACTCTCATGCACTTGAATAATTGTTACACCAGTTAATTATAAGAAGCTAATGTTTTATTGACTGTTTACTAGGTGATAGTCACTGTGCTAAGGTATTACCTGGTTTATCTCATCAAGTCTTCACCGTGACCCTGTGAAGAAAGGTTTTGTTATTGTCCGTATGTTACAGATGGGGAAATTGAGACTTTAGATTAATTTATCTGAGGTCACAGAGTAGATAATCATCCAACTCTGGAAAATGAAATGAAGAGGAGGAAAGGAAGGAGTTTAGGGCAGGGTGAGGGGTGAGAGGAGGAACTGTAAGATATGGCAGGTCTGATGGTAGCCCGAGAAGTATTGGATTGGCACCATGAAAGGATGCCAGGAGCTGCCAGGTTGGGACAGGAGGCTCAAAGCTGCGTTCTGTTCCACGTGAAGAGGTGACTGGCACTAGGGAGACTTCTCTTAGATCTTGCTGAAGAGTGGCATCTGGGACCCTTGCTTGTGTCATTCTGTGCCAGGTACAGCATTTGGTTAGTGACGGATGATTTCCATAAAATAAACAGAGCCATCTTCAGTTCGTGGTGTTACGGAGGCATCACAGCCACCAGGCGCTGGCATCCCACTACATAGGTTGGCTATGCTCATTGCTGTGACAGTCTTCTGTGGCTGCCATTTTTTTGTTGGGTTCATGATGGTGATTTGAGGGTTAGCATTCCCAACTCACTCCTTACAAACACTATATTGCCTTCTTGACCAAAAACTGGTCCCTAGACACTGGACGCTCATATCTCAGGGCTGTTAACTGTGTGACAGGATTTGAATCTGATTCTCAGATGCTGCTTTTGAGATCATGTCTACCCTCATTTTATAGCCACTCTCGACTCATAACCACAGCATCTCTGCACCATATTTTTGAAAAAAGCACCTGTGAACTATAAAGCTATAAAATGTGACTCTTAAAAAGGAAAAAAAAACTATAAATTATCAAAATCATTTATCTGGTCTTAATGAACATGAACTGGCCATTCTTTTAGATGCAGTGTTTGGAGGGCAGGTGAGGCCAGGCTGCAGCCAAGTCCCTTCTTAGTCATCCGAAGTCCCTCCTTATCTGCAGGTGCAGACTTTGGGCTGCAGGCAAGGCCCACTCTTGTGCTTTTGCCTGAGCATCCTAGGCTAGGCTGCTTATCTCTCAGAGGACTGTTATCTACTTCTCATCGCTGCCCCAGGCAGGCTCTTCGTTTTGAATATGCGGCAGGAGCTCGGCCGGGCCCTTTCTCTGAGTCTGTTTTATCCACTCATGGCAGATGTGAGCAAAGAAGTTGTATGAAGGAAGGATTATGAAGGACACGCAGACTCTTTTGATCTCTCGTCAAAATGAGATACAGTAGATTCTTGACATTAGGGAGGCTGTGTCCCAAGCCAGTTGCAATTCTCAACTCGAAAAAAATCATCGCAGCTCATAATTCCTGCCTTAACATCGCTAAAGTAGAATTGAAAAATGTAGATAATCTCTCCAGACCCTTCACTGCTTAACCTCCCTTGATGAGCGATTTTTGTACTGTCTGGGATACTTATTGAAACAAATTCACACATCTTTTCTACTGATTTCCTTTTGGAGCCTTTGGTACTTTTGTTCACACAATGTGTCTGAGTCATCCTTGCATTTGACATTTCAGTCTTTAATTTATCTGAAACTTCTATTTTGTGGCTGACCTATCACTTTCACAAACATTTCCATGTTCCCTTCGTTCTGTCATCAACACTAGACTCAACTAGCAGTTAATTTTGTTTCATTTCTTAAAAGAAACAGTTTTTAATCACTTTATTTACAGCGCTCATAGCACTAGGACTAATCACTGTGACTAAGAGCATACCTGGACCTTGGCCAGGCTGGCCAGCTTGTCCTGGCCCCTCAGCTTCGTTGTGTGTGTGGCTCAGAATCATGTCTCTGCAAAACGACAAATCACTAAATGTCACAGGAGCTTCAGGTGTCACTCAGGAATGGCAGAAACCATGCATACGCCATCTGTGAGCGTATACCTGAGTTGGGCGGGAGTGAGGCCTCCCTACATTTCCTCCTCCCATCCATCTCTTGAGCTGATGCATGTGCATGTAGAGTTAACATATACCAGTTGAGAAGTTACCAGATAGCTTTTCAGTCAGTGACTCCCTAGGTTATGGTGTCGGTTGTTGGCATCAAGAACAAATGCCTTTTCTGAAGGATCACCTGAGCCCAGCAGGTCGAGGCTGTGGTGGCCGTGGGTGTGCCACCTCACTCCAGCCTAGGCAACAGAGTGAGACTCCAACTCAAAAAAGATAAAAATAAAAATAACGAATGCCTTTTATAACATAGACTTTTAGATAAACATGAAACAGGACTTTAAAAACTCATTTTTAAAAATCAATTTTAAAAAAAACATTTAAACACTAAACAGGTACCAAAAAAAAGTATAGAGACAGAAGCCTCCCTGTCATAACTGTCTTTTAGCAAAGCATTGCCCCTTCCCAGACACAGCCAGTATTACCAGTTTCGGACAGATGCTTTCAGAAGTAGCCTATGCATATATAAGTGATACACATGCGTACCTATAACCCCTTTCGTATGATACAACGGGTAGTACACAGTTTTTGTGCCTTGCATAAAATTAGCAGTATTAATAGTCTCTTAGAGCTCTTTCTGTATCAAACTGAAAAGCATTTCCTCACTGTTTTTTTTTTTTACAGTGGCATGGTGTACCATTATGTAGTTATATGACAGTTGTCCTCCGTCGACAAACATCTGAGCTGTTTCCAGTTTTATGGTATTATAAACAGTGCTGTCGTCAGTGAATCACCTTTTGCATCTTTTATACGTATGCGCAAGTATCTATAAAATTTCTAAGAAGTGGAATTGCTGAGCTGGAGGCATGGTCTTGAATGTTGACCTCCAGAGAGGTTGTTCCAACTTACAAAGCCAACATCTGTGTCTGAGTGGTCTGCTTCCCCGTAGTCCTATAAACGCAGGGTCTTTGAATGAGAGATAGTAACTCGTGTCATCACCATCTAATGTCAGCTGTACACGGTAGATTGGAACTGCTAAGGGTTTATTTACACGTGAGGCTGAAGAGGCTCGTCCAGGAGATAGCTGTCTCAAGAGAAAGTTAAGTTGTGCAGCTTTGGTTTTGAGATGAGAAGTGGTGTAGGTGAGAGCTTATGAGAGGTAATTCTGAGGATAATGTCATATGTCATTTTCTCTGCTTTCCAACCCTTTTGTTGGAGGCTGATGGCAAGAAGATTGTAATGAAAGTGAGTAAAAGCTAAAGCAAATTGTTTCACAGAAAGGAGGACTTCGGGAGTGTGATACATTTGCATGGCACCAGGAGTAACAGTCTCTGTCTTGAGTCAGGTCACCAGTTGCTTGATGAGACATCTTATAGACCCTCTTTTGTTTGGCATTGGTAGGAGCATGCCAGGCATCAGTGCCTTTGATGGATTGTGGCCATTGTCAGCCATGACGTATATATACTAAGCTGTGGTGCATTTATTTGGTGGACGTCTGAACCCCAAAGCTATCCCTTCTGACGTCAGTAGTGACTAGAGGAGATGAGGAGGAAAGAGCTGGATCTTGTCTGGTAACACAGAGGACCCATCATGGTGCACCTTTAAGACACTTCCTTAGGAAATCTCAGCACCATTTAATAAGAAGTATGCGGTGGGGTTTTCTACAAAATGAGAAATACCGTTTTTGACTTGTACTGTGACTCTATCACCTGCCTGTTTTTTATGACCCGTGGAATACAGGTTACGCATGGGGTTACAGAATAGTACCACGGGATAACTACAGGAACAAAACGAAACGAGCACTTCTAAGTACCGAAAATAAAAATGCTAAGTCTCAGGAACACAGTTTGTTGAAGTGAAAGGTTTTTGTGTGTTTCTATGCAAATAGACACACTTAGGGAGGATGAAAACAAGGGAGGAGGGCTTGGGGTGTCACAGGAGAAGCAGCTTTTGTTAAAATATTGGTTGCTGGCTGTACTCCTTGACTAATAAATGGTGGAAAAACAGTCTGTTGCAGCCATTCAGACTTCTTGTGATAATGAAAGTAGCCAGTGGTTTCAAAATTAGATGATGGGAAGACAAGGTAGTGAATGTTTTTATGCTATAACATTTTATACAAAATGAGAAAAAAAATGGATGCAAACAATTTTTACAAATTTCAGCTGTGTGCTTACAGGCAGAGTACACTATGTAACGTTGCTAGTGTTTTTGTGTAGCAAAGGCATATTCTGAGTATTTCTTAAAACATGTAATGAACTTTTACTGTAGCTTTCCTACAGTGCTGGCTTTTAGATTTTTACTCTTTTCTTTTCCTCCTGCTAGAGACAGACAGGATTTTGCTGCTGTGAATTTTATTTTATTTTATTTTTGAATCGGTGTCTCACTCTGTCACCCAAGTTGGAGTCTAGTGACGGGATCAGGGCTCACTGCAGCCTCTACCTCTTGGGCTCAGGGAATCCCTCTGCCTTCGCTCCCCGAGTCACTGGGATTATAGGCATGCACCATCACACCTGGCTAATTTTTGTATTGTTTGTAGAGATGAGATCTCGCTGTGTTGCCTAGGCTGGTCTTGAACTCTTGGGGTCAAGGAATCCTCCCACCGTAGCCTCCCAAAGTGTTAGGATGACAGGTATGAGATACCATGCCTGCCATGCTGTGAATTTTACAGGCATATGGTTTTTAGGTAGGAAAAGACCAAAAATCTATTTTTGTTGTATATATGTCTTAATTTTATATTTTTGATAAGTATGTATTTTAATAATATTTATTAAAAGGGTACATGCTGAACCGGTAGACACTTTATATCAAGAACTTTGGCCCCAGTAAAATCCATTTGCCACGTTCTTCCTCCAATTCTGGGGAAGACAGATTGCCAGATTTTCAGAAGAGACAAAACTCCAAAAAGGTTAAACAATGGTTGAGAAAAAAAGCTCCTGGTTGCAATCAGTCTGACTTGGGTTCAAATGCTACTAGCTGTGTCCCCAGCTGTGATTCTGGATAGTTGCCAAAAAAAAAAGGGGGGGGGGTGGGATAATAGAACCCATCTTTTTGTGAAAAAGAAGTAAGTGAAATAATGTATGTAAATTATCTGCTACTTTGAATCCTTTTCTGGGAGAGGGTAAGATTGAGCTAATACATTAAAAAGTAGATGCATTGTGTCTGACACTTAGTATCTGGTGAACAAATGCTATTATATTTATAGATAATGTAATAACCAGGACAATCATAGCTGAGGATTTCTATACTGTAAGATAATTTTGCTAAATTTCCTTAAAGTACGCTTGCCAAAGAAAATCATGGAAATGGTTATCTAGAGATTTTACCAGAAAGAACAGTAAAACTTCTCTTTTTAAAGCTCATGTGTGGAATCAGGCCAGCCAGGGTTCTAATGTTGGTGGAGTCCCCAGCTGTGATTCTGGATAGTACCCAGTTTATCCACCAGGGGGAAAAATATTCTACCACTCTACTGTCTAGCAGGAATAAGTTGTCATTCTTACATTTCATTATAGGGCGTCGTCTCCATTGCTCACCGTTACCTGTTTTGTGAGGTAGGGGTCATACAAAGCTTAAGTGCAAGTCTTAATTCATTTCACATTTTCACTATTTCTTAGATAATTCTTCCTCAGCTCTTCACATCCTGGTTTCTGTTTTGAGGCTTACATCTTAATGACAGTGAAATCGGATTCGTTAAAAAAAAACAAACTTAATTTTGCTTGATATATACTAATTGTGCATATTTATGGGGTACATGTGATATTTCAATATCTACAGTTTGTGGTGATCCAAGCAGGGTGATGGGGTATCCATCTCCTCCGATATTGCTCATTTCTTTGTATTGGGACTATTCAAAATCTCTTCTAAGCTATTTTGA
>CAUYQG010145205.1:0-15023 GCA_963574415.1 Tarsius wallacei | reverse complement strand
AATTATTTGTAAATCTAAACTGGATAGGCAATACGTTTAATATTTAAAATTTGTGAAATGTTTGAACCAACAGATGTGACCATAAACCTGATAATAGAGTTTTTTTCAATCACACTAAAAAATCCAGAGGGAAACTACTTTTAACATATAAATAAGTACACCAATATGTCATCCCTATACCATGTTTTTTTTTAAAAAAAAAAATTCCATTCTTCTTTTCTTTTTTTTCTTTCTTTTTTATTTTTTCTAAGTTGGAGTGTCACTCTGGCGCCCAGACTGGAGGGCAGTGGCACGCTCAAGGCCACCCCAGCATTGGCCTGCTGCTTTCAGGAGATCCTTCTCCCTAGCCTTCCAAGTAGTTGAAACTACAGGCGTGTGCTACCACACCTGGTTATTTTTTATTTATTTATTTATTTTTAGTTGTAGAGATGAGGTCTTGCCAAGTTACTGAGGCTGTTCTTGATCCTGTGGGCTCAGGCAATACCCTCACCTCGGCTTCCCAAAGTGCTGGGATTACAGGATTGAGCCACCATGCCCTGCCCCATTCTTCTTTTCAATAAATTTATGAGGATATATTCAAGCCAAATGATACAGAAAAATTGGGAATATAAGACAGAATACCTAGAAATGTAATCTAATCAAACAATGCAATGAAAAGAAGTCCCAGAATGGTGCTTTTGCAGTAAGGCTTTAAATTAGATTTTGCTAGTTAAAGAAGAGCGTAGGAGGTCTCTGCAAAAAGTGAGCACTAAAGAAGAGATTTCCATGCAAGAGTGTATAACTCAATGATGAATATGCCCCCAAGCCAGTGATATAAATATACAATTTATAAAGTTTAAAGACTAGAAGATAAAAGTTGCCCAAATTATGATATTATTGATGCGGATTTTTCAGGTCAGTCTGGGTTTCGAGAGTGTCAGCTCAATAGGTCTGCCACCCAAGCCCCAGAGAGGGTGGTCAAGGGGCTGGTAAGTCTAGTCCCAGAAGTGTCAGCTCTAATGGGATGGCAAGCCAAGCCCTGAAAGTGTTGCTGGTTTGGTGGGCTGACAAGCCTAGTTCCCGAGTGTCTCAGCTTCGGAATCTGGCCTTCTCCTAGCAGTTCTCCTGGTTCAGCCGGCTCTGTCAGTTAGCATCAGCCTGTGAGGTGCAAGACCTTTTGGCTCCAACGATCTTCTGCAGCTCTTCTGGTTGCAGCTCTTCAGGGTCGAGGTTCTTGTCTCATGCCCAGGAATAATGAGGGACACAGATAGCCGGAAAGTGACAAAACAGGATTTAATGAGTACAGAAAAGCTCTCACAGCAGGAGGAATCCGAAGGGGTGGAAACCTGGTGCTTATATAGCCCTAAGTCCAAGCTGATTGGCTAGCAATTGGCTATTCAGGACCAATCAGCAAGAGTTAGGGACCTAATGGTGAGCTGATTGGTTGTTTTTCAATCCCAGCAGTGAGTACTCAGCTCTGGCTTGAGAGGCTCTCAGGGAGTTTGTTTACCAAAGCCGAGCCTGAGAGGCCTGCTGGGAGTTTGCTACATTGTTACCAGAGGACCTGCCTGTCTGCCTGCCTAGCCTTTCTCTAGCTATCTCCTGTCTCATTATGACCAAAACTAAAATGTATCATTATTTTTAGTATTAATAATTTATTACTACTAACTTCTTTTTTATGCAAACAACCAAGTATTATGACATTAAACTTTGGAAGAAGGAATGGTAATATTCTACTTTCTCTAGTAAAAATATTGGCAAAGTAACAAAAATTATGTGTACTTTTGTATTTCAAAATCAGCCTTTTTTGAAAAATAGGGATGCGTGCTATGATAATAGTATGAAAATCATAGCAAAAATTACAAAATGTCAATCATACACTTTTTTTACATATTGTGATTAGTGCCTTTTTATAGTTATATGTTTGATTACCCACATAGCACACATTGTTGAGGATTTATAAAATAATTTTCTGTTTAGAAAATATTTAATTTTAATTTACGGTTAAAAATACATAGTCATAACTCCTAGAGAATATGTTATAATTTATTGTGAATAATCATCATTTTATTATAAAGAAATTTATATTTCAAATTCTGTGAAATTTGGTTTTCTGTACTGCCTTCCCAGTACACATTTTTAGCAGCAAAACTTACCTGCACATAAATTTTAAAAGGCCCTATAGCTTTAAAAATGATGCCATCTATGCACAAATAATAAAACAAACAAATAAAAATCCTTGCTATATATGAGCAATCTTTCAATATAAACAGGATTTGGCAGGGCAAAAAGTGGCAACAAATTCATTAGGAGAATCATAGTCATGAATTAAAACTAGTTATAATTCTATGGTCACATCATTCTTCCTGAATTTGACAATGTGTATGATTAAGTCCAAAACATATTTGTTTGTGACCACCTGCAACAGATTCTCTTTTGTTATTAATGTTATAAATATTAAAATGTTCTCTGCCCTTTCTTCAAAATTAGATCATTTTATGGAGGAGACAAACATGTAAAACATTTTTATAGTCCATTGTGGTATATGTAAATGTAATACAGAATATAGCTGGAATTTCCCTGACAATTGAAATCTAAATGTGATTTAAACTAACCTTATTCATGTTCTGTGCAAAGTTTCTTCAAATACATGGAGGCTTAGTTTATATCATGATATTGGCTTTTGTTTTCTCCTGTCATTCATACACTCTGAAAATATATCTTCAAATCCAGACTTTGTGTTTTATATCTTATCTGGTATAGAGTAGAAGTGGTATATCAGCTCCTTTTCATAATTAATATCGACAAATCCCTCAAAATAAACCAACCAAGAAAGACAATATTAACTATCTGTCCCTGCATATACTGCATCTCCCTAAGTTTGTTTCTGGAGTGAGATACAGGGGATTTGCACTGCCACAAAGCAAATAATTTAATTTTTAGTTTGGTACATCACAGTTCTCAAAAGTGCTGCAGACAGTTTGCCACAATACTCAGCAAACCCACTGCTCTCCTCTTTTCTCTACTTTAATCTGCTTCTGAATTCCTTTTCTCTTCTAATGCATAGGGGATTAGCTATCTCTTATCACCTGTCTCTTCAGGCAATTGCTTCATATCATGAACATTCTTTTTATATCAATTGATTTATAATAATGCATTAGTAAATAACAACTGTTTTCTCCTTTTGAGGATTTCTCTTAAAAGCATCACGAGACTTTTTAAATTGCAGTTACAAGTAAAATAAATGCATGAAAATAAATATTAACAGGGAAATAATACTATGCAACATATCTAAATCTGAAACTATTCTAGGTAATTTGAAAACCACATCAAAGGAATTATATATCCCATGATGAAGATATTATGATGATATTTTCATTTTGCACATTTTTGAATGGATTGAAATTAGAAAATCTTTCAAAAGTAATGTTAGTCCAGCAAAAACTGTATGAAATTTTGGGAAACAATATCCTTTTGAAAGTGGCACATCAGGCTGGGTTTGGTGGCTCATCATGTAATCCCAGCACTTTGGGAGGCCGAGGTGAGTGGATTGCCTGAGCCCGCGGGTTCGAGACCCGCACAGGCAACTTGGGAGACCTCGTCTCTACAATAAATAAAAAATGAGCCAGGTGTGGTAGCATGGGCCTGAAGTTCTGGCTCCTTGGAAGGCTGGGTTGGAAGGATCAGCAGAGCCCAGCAGATTGAGGCTGCAGTGGCCAGGGGTGTGCCACAACACTCCAGTCTGGGTGAGGGAGTGAGACTCCAACTCAAAAAAAAAAAAAAAAAAAGAAAAGAAAAGAAAGAAAGAAAGTGGCACATCAAACTTTAACTTACAAACATACTGGGAGTATCCAAAGCCTAATGAATGTATTTGGGAATTTGAGAAGAAGTAATTTTAAGTGCAAAGACAAGAAAACCATGTGGTTGATATGGAGAAGTATAAGAATCTCAAAATTCAGCCAAGCTCGGTGACTCAGCCTGTAATCCCACGCCTTGGGCGGCTGAGGTGAGTGGATTGACTGAGCCCGTGGGTTCAAGACCTGCCTGGGCAACTTGACGAGACCTCATCTCTACAATAATTCAAAAAATTAGCCGGGCGTGGTAGGGCGCGCCTGTAGTTCCAGCTACTTGGAAGGCTGAGGCGGAAGGATCACCGGAGCCCAGCAGGTCGAGGCTGCGGTGGCCGGGAGCGGCCACTGGACTCCAGTCTGGGCGACAGAGTGAGACTCCAACTCAAAAAAAAATAATAATAATACCCTCAAAATTCTTACAGTTTTACATACAGTAGTAAAGTTGTAGTAAGGAGTAGAGATTGAAGAAGCAGTCACAAAATAAAGCATAACATTTACTTAGAAAGTTACATTAAAATATTGATTTATATTTTAAATTCTTCAGAGACTGATGCAGGGATTTATGCCACGTACTAAAACAGATTGTTTAGATAAAACAAATCTGATGTTTAAGTGCAGAAAACTTAGGAGAAAAAGCAAGATGACATTAAAATCATATAATCAAAATGATGATATCAAATAAGAATGTGTGACTATCAAAAATAGTTTAACCAATGCACAAAAGAAATATATTTCTTTGTATTTAACACTAGTTATTTTGTGTCAGTGTTACTGCATTACATAAATATTTACATTATTCTCTAAGTTGCAGAAACCTACTGTCAAAACAGAATGTAGAAAGTCATTTACATTACTTTTTATTTTATTATTGAATTTTGAAGATAGCAATTTGGATTGTAAAATATTGAAAATAAACTGAGTAGAGAGGTTATGTTTTATTCCTATGGACTGCAGTAAGAAATATGACCTCTACTTTGCAGGCAACATGGCAGAAACATTAGTTGCTAATTTTAAACCACAAAAATGTTAGAATATTTGTAGTTACAGAGAATAATTTATTGACCAAATAAAAATGTGAAAATCGTGTTTGCAACATTTTTTGTAAGATAAAAATTTGAATCAAACACATTCATATTTAATCAGTAATCACATATTTTTGTAAAACAAGTTAAGTAAAATCTAATCTTTATTATGCATATTTTGTTAAAGATTTTAACAACTAAAATATTGCTTTATAGTTTTTAAAATGGCAGTATATATTATGCAGCTCCTAAGTTTTCAACAAGACATTAATTTAATAAAATTGAAATGAAACTAATAAAAATTCAACATAGAAATTTCTTCAGAATTTGTGTCTGACATTTTGAACCTAAATGTATTTTATGTAATGAGTCATATGTAGTGTATCGTGGCACCTCAGTGACACAGCTGCTCCTCGACACATCATAGGGTCAAAATAAAATTTAAAATAATGTAAATAACAGTTAAGAACTAGACATACTAATCAGTGAAAATTTCTATTTAATTTGGACATAAAACAATCTGTAGGCAATATTATTAGACATAATCACTCAACAAGCAAACTCTATCACTACTAGTGATGCTATGCACATTTTACAATATTAGTCTATCTATATTGCTTTAATAGAAAATAAATTTGAAAGATTAGCAACATTATAAAGTAATGTTATAGACTATTTATTTTGTATAATGATTTCCTCAATTCAGTAGCCTCTTTTAACTACAGTCTGACTTTTTTGTTTCCTTTGTAGTCTTAACTAATTCAAATAGGCAGGAAATATTGATGAAAGATAGGAATAGGACAGAGATTTAAGAAGCCATGTTTCAGAAAGTGATTTAGGGTGAACAGATTGTCCAGTCTGGGCTCAAGCAGAGAACACATCTGAATGCCATATTTTATCACGGTGAGTTTTGATTAATTTATCTTAATTTAGCTCTTAAAGGTCTTTGAATACTTAATGCTGGGCTTGATTCAAGAGTATTGAAAACTTATAAACAATCAACCACCAGAGTGAGATTTGATAGATATTTTATAGTTTGTCATTTTTTTTCCATTTCTATTCATCTATATACAACAGAGATAATGTCCAGTTATGGTATTCATTTCAATAAAGGATCAAGAAATGCATTAAAATGCACAATTGAGTTAGTACTTGGCTGTTGAAAGAGTGAGTGAAAAGCAATTTTGAATGACATAAATTAAACACACTACTGAATTGTTTATTTTATTTTATTAATTAATCCTTGGGGCTGTTTGGACCCAATCTAGTTAATAAAATTAAGTACTTATATAATATTGACAAACATCATGCAGTTAGCATACATAAGTATAACAGACAAATGTTTGATGATATGTACACATGCAGTTTAGTTGTGCAATAGGTACTGCTATTATCTTCAGTTTACAGATTAAGTGGGCAAAAGTTGTTACATACATACTTTATGCCACAATGATGGGAAATGTAAGGCTGAAGTTAAAAAATAAGCAAACTGTTATTAAAGCACCAGGTGTGTATTTTTCTGAGCATAACACTAGTTGGGGTTAATTTTCTCCCCCTTTTCAACCTGTTCCTGCTAGCTAAATATTAATTTCTCCAACATAAATAAATTTCAGTACTCAATACAATTTAAAATTCTCTGAGGCATTGAACATATGTATGATTTCTTGTACTTTTATGGTTTATTTGTATATCATATATGTAAGTATACACAATAAGATTTCTTTTTTTGTTTGTTTGTTTGGAGTTGGAGTCTCACTGTTGCCCAGACTGGAGTGCAGTGGCCACTCCCGGCCACCGCAGCCTCAACCTGCTGGGCTCCGGCGATCCTTCTGCCTCAGTCTTCCAAGTAGCTGGAACTACAGGAATGCGCTACCACGCCCGGCTAATTTTTAATTTTTTATTGTAGAGATGAGGTCTCGCCAAGTTGCCCAGGCGGGTCTCGAACCCTCAGGCTCAGGCAATCCACTCACCTCAGCTTCCCAAAGGCGCGGTATTACAGACTGAGCCACGGAGCACGGCTCACAATAAGATTTCAACCAACGCTTTATATCTACAGAAAACAGAGCCCATAATATTGTTCCTCCTAGTGTATTTATAATAAACTCTGTAAATTCAATGTTTGTATTATCTAAATGGGCCATTATATGGAATGATATTATATCACTTAATGTATTTCAGAGCTTTATCAACTGTGCTCGGTATATTGGTTGCATTTTTTGCATGCTTTATTAAATCTAAAATTATTTTCAAGACTATTTTCTAGACATTGCATTATAACCTTTTACAAATTACAATATTCTGCAGAAAGTAGATTGTAGCTAAAAAAGAAATATATACTTGAATTAAAGTAAAGGGCAAAAGTATTATAAATTTAAGCATTATGAGAGTTGATCAGATATTTAATTGTCTATGTTTTTGAATTTTAGAATAGTTAAAATTATTGAAATTGAACATTTTTATTTATTATAGTAACTAAATAATCACAATAAATTCAATGCTTTACCCTTAATATTTTTATTATGACACATACAAACACTTTTAAGGAAAAAAGTTTGTTTTTGTTTTTGTTTTTTTTGTGGATCTACCTATTATCATGAAGTGTGATAAACTGCAGTATTAGCAGGCCAGAGGCAACATCAATTATTATTTTTCAATGCTCAGCTTTTATTCCAGCATAAAATGAAAAGTCAATTTTGAACATGTACTTTGAAGGTATTATATTTTCTCTTTTATAGAATTTGTATACCTTTAATTTTTATGTTCAAAAAAATTTTATCATGAGCAGTTTATCTCAAACATTGTCTTATAAATAAAAAATGCACATTTTTACTCTACAAATTGACACATTTTTAATGCATGCATTAAATAATTAATGATTTTTCCTTTGGATATATTTAATGCATTGATCCATGGAGAATAACTAAGAAATAAATGAGTGTTTCCCTATGTCTAGTAAGCTAGAGAAAGCTTTTATTGAAATGGAGAAAATCTATCCCTGGTTTAAAGTAGAGAGAGAATTATGAGATCTTAATTTGGGAAAATTTTATAGATCATCAGAAAATGACTTAAAATAAAGGTAGAACTCTGTAATATTTTACATTAATTTGTCTACTATATTGAGGTAACCTAGAGCAAGGGTCTCATTAATAGAGACTTTAGGTCACATCCATAACACTTTTGGTTGTCATGGTAATGGTGATTTACCCAGTATTAATGACATTATAATGAGCATTCAAATGAAGTAAATCATAATTAAAGTAAAGATTAATTAGTTATCTTGATCTTGGGGGACAGTCTGGAAATGAATTTTAAAATGTTTATAATGAAAAGTAAGTACAAGGTCATGCTGTAAGAAATGCAGGTAGTTTACGAGGTTTGATCTCTGATTTCATGCTCAAGAGAGATTGATGTTCTATTATAGGACATAAATTTTTTTTGACATCTGGCTATGTTTAAAGACACTGTAGGTAATGAAATGTGTTGTTGTTTAATCTGTTCTTCTGTCACTCATTTCTTGCTAGAAGGACCATTGGTCAGAAAAATAGTTGACATGTCAATATATGGATATTTTTCCTGGGATAGGACTGGCTGTACCAGTCAGCTTCATGAGTTGCACCTTTTGCACTAAGGGTATGATTTGGATCTGATGACATGGCATATATGTCACTTATTAAATCGATTCAAGTATAATAATGAAAGTTAAAATGTATGTAGCACATTGTTTATGAAGCTTTTCTATAGTTTCAATATGCCTTGTTTTTAATGCTTCTGAATTTTTAATATGTTAAAAACACAGTTCTCTTTACATTTACCTTAATATTGACAGTGAAATGTAATGATTTAGAAAGTATTAAAAATAATAACTCAAATAATCAAGAAAGGTATCAATGCATTCATGTGAAATAAATGTATACTTTTAATTAAGAGAACAATCCATTTAAATAATAGTAGCTCTGGAATAACAGTTTGTTTTAATGTCATATGATAACATTCAGGTATGTTATTATGACGTGTTAATATAAGTTACTGCAGAATTTAGTAGCCTAATATAAAACAAAATGTAAGAAACATTTTATTTTACTCTTGATTTTGTCGATCAGTATTTTAAAAAGAATTCAGCTAGGCCATTAATCTTCAGATGAAAACATAATTTACCTGTTGAGATTCAGGTGGTGTCTCATGTTGCCTGGGGAGTTTAAAAGATCATTTAACTTATTAGCCTCATACCTGGGCTGGGATGGCTGAGACAGTGGAATTTGGACAGAATGATTATCTGTCTTTCTACACATGTCCTTTCTGTGCTTATATCTTGGGTTTGCTCACAGAACAGACTTTCTCAGGGTATTTGTACTTATATGGCAGTTCAAAACATTCCAAAAGCCCTACATGGAAGCTTTAAGTTTTAATAGTCTAGCTTCAGTCTACATTCTTCCATTTTCACTACGTTGCTTTGGTTACACAAGGTTAGCCCAAGTGAGTATGGAGAGATGTGATTTGTTGGGGATCATTACAAATTACCTATCTCAGTCGTCCCTCTGAACCCCAAAGATTCTTATCTATTCTGCACACAAAATATACCCACTTCTTACAGAAACCCCCAAAATATCATTTCAATACCTTCTCAAGTGTTATTGAGTTCATGATCTTGTTAATATGCAGGTAAGTTTTCCGGAATGTAACTTTTAAATTAGAGTTTTCATAAATCTCAAGTCCTTCGAATTGAAAAGAAAGATTATCTTTGATCCAAAAATTCAAAATATGTTGTTGAGATGGAATGATACATAACACAATAGACACTCTCAGTCAAAAAGCAGGGGAAGGGTGTTGAAGGGAGGTACTTAAAAGTGGATTCAGTTGAGAATATGTTCAGCAATTAGAGCCCAGGCATGTTCTCTGGAGTTTTGTTTTTTGTTTGTTTGTCTGTTTGTTTTTCTTATTGGATATGACTGCTTTTTTGTATGTGTCCATTCTATCATTCTTGTTTTTTTTTTAAATTAAAAATGACAATATTTATTTTTATTTTATATATTTTTATTTTAAAGACGTGTAGTACAATTCAGGATTAGGTATGCAAGTGGTCATCATACAGGTAAGTTTGGGACTCTCTTTGGTCCCTACTCTGCCTGGTTTGAGAACAGGTATGCCTATGGGTTTTATGTGCCTCCCCCACTGCTGGCAGTGTCCCACTACTGCCAATCTCTTTCTTACAATATTATGGCAAATGTTCAGGGTTCACTTAGGAGTGAGACCATGTGGTACTCAGTTATTTGTTTCTGTGATAGATGACTGAGTATTATAGACTCTAAATCCATCCAAGTTGCTGCAAAGTCCATATGTTTGTCCTTGATTTTGGCTGCATAACATTCCATCCTATTTATGTACCACATTTATCGATGGGCAGCACAATTGTTTTCATGTTTTTGCTATTGTGAATAGTGCTGAAATAAACATGTGTGTGCAGGTATCTTTTTGTGGAGTGATTTATGTACCTTTGGATATATTTTCAGTAGGGGGATTGCTGGGCCATATGGAAGATCAATGTCTAATTCTTTTAGAAATTGCTACACTGTTTTCCATAGAAACTGAACTAGTTTGCATTAACACAGCGGTGTAGAAGAGTTCCCTTTCCTCTGCACCATTGCTGACATCTGTTGCTTTTTGCTTTATTAATCATGTTTATTCTTGCTGGGTTTAGGGGTTATCTCAATGTGGTTTTGATTTGTATTTCACTGATGATTATTTAGGCTGAGCATTTTTTCATGTGTCTGTTGGCTGCCCATATATCTTCTTTTTAGGAGTGTCTATTCCTGTCTTTTGACCACTTTTTAATGGGGCTGCTAGTTTTTTGTTGTTTCAGCAAGCTTGAGTTCCTTATAAATCCTGGATGTTAGACCTTTGTCAGATATGTGGTTGGCAAATATTTTTTCTCATTCTGTGGGCTGTCTCCCTGCTCTTTTGATGATTTATTTTGCTTTGAAGAAGCTCTTCAGTTTGATGAGGTCCCACATGTCTAACTTATCTCTTATGGCATAGATGTCTGGGATTTTAATCAGGAATTAGTTGTATACCCTGGTTCCCATAAAGGTGGCTCCTGTGTTTTCTAACATATTAACAGTTTGAGGTTTTATGTTTAGGTCTTTTATGCATTTAGAGTTGATTTTTATGTATGGTGATAGGTAGGTGTCCTGTTTCAATCTTTTGTATATGGTCAACCAGTTTTTCCAGCACCATTTGCTGAATAGGCTCTCCTCTCCCCAGTGGTTGCTGATGGAGGCCTTGTTAAAGATGAGTTGGTTGAGAAATTGAGGCATTGCTTCCAGAATCTCTATACTCTTCCATTGGTCTATATGCCTGTTCTTGTACCAATACCAGGCTGTTTTGATTATTATAGCCTTATAGTAAACTTTAAAGTCTGTGATATCTCCCACTTTGTTTATTTTGTTGAGAATTGTTTTTTTTTTTTTGCTATTTGTAGTCATTTATGTTTCCATATGAATTCCTGTATTGTTGTTTTCAGGCATGAGAAGAATGATGTTGGCAATTTAATGACTAGTGCATTGAATCTGTAGATTGCTCTGGGTAAGATGGACGTCTTAATAGTGTTGATTCTTCCAATCCATGAGAATGGACTATTTTTCCATTTGTTTGTGTCTTCTTGGATTTCGTTGAACAGTGTTCTTTTAGTTTTCATTGTAAAGGTTTTTCAATTCTCTGGTTATGAAGATGCCAAGGCATTTCATTTATTTGTTGCTATTGTGAATGGGATTGCATTTGCATTTGGTTCTCTGCCTGTTTGTTGTTGGTGCATAAGAATGTGACTGCCTTTTGCACATTTATTTTGTACCCCAAGACTTTTGGAGATTTTTTTGTAGTATTCTCTTTGATTTTCAAAGTATAGGATCATATTGTCAGCAAAGAGGAATAGTTTAATTTTTTCTTTTCCTATTTTGATAACCCTGATTCCCTTTTCTTGTCTAATTGCCCTAGCTAGGACTGCCAACACAATGTTAAAATGGAGGGGTGAGAGTGGGCAGTATTGTCTTTCTATGGTTTTCAGGGGAAAGGCTTCCAGTTTCTGTCCATTTAGCAATATGCTGGCTGTGGGTTTATCATAGATGGAACTTACTATTTTGAGGTATGTTCCTCCTATGCTTAGGTGTTCAGGGGTTTTTATCAAGAAGAGATGCTGGATTTTATCAAAAGCTTTTTCTGCATATAATGACATAATCATGGGGCTCTTGTTTTTACATCTGTTGACATATTTAATTACATTTATGATCTTGCCAATGTTGAACTATCTCTGTATCCCAGGGATGAAGCCTACTTGGTCATGGTGGATGATTTTTGAGATGTGTTGTTGGGTCTAGTTTGCCAGAATCCTGTTCACAAGAATTTAGTGATCTGGAGTCTTCTGCTAAAGTTAGGGTTTTGGTGGTCTTGTCTTTCCAACTCCCTTAGGTGTTTTGTTAGGCTGTTAACTTATGATCTTTCCATATTCTTGATGTGTGGTCATAGAGATAATAAATTTCTCTCTTAAAACTGCTTTTATAGCAACCCAGAGGTTTTGGTAAGATGTTTATTCATTTTCATTTGTGTCCATGAATCTTTTAATTTGTTTTTATTTCTGTGTTAAACCAAGAAGCATTCAGCATCATGCTGTTTAGTCTCCATGTCTTCGAGGGTTTTGGACTAGCTTTCTTGTTTTGTTTTTTTTTCCACTGAAATCTGAGATGATACATGACAGTATTTCAGTATTATGAAATTTGTTTATCCTTGATTTGTGTCCAAAGATGTGATCAGTCTTGGAGTACACATTCCATGTGGTGATGAGTAGAATTTATATTCTGTGGTTGTTGGATGGAGTATTCTGTAGGTATCCATTAAATCTATTTGATCAAATGTTGAGGTTCCAGATCTCTTTGTTGATTTTTTTGCCTTGATGATACATCTAAGATTGTTGGTGGAGCATTTAAATACCCAGTTATAATGGTGTTAGAATCAATATATTTATTCAGTTTACTTAGTAGTTGCTTTATATATGGTGGTACTCCTGTGTTGGGTGCATATATACTTAAAATAGATGAATAGATATTTCTTGTTGATGAATGAAACTTTTATCAATAAGTAATGTCCTTCTGTATCTTTTTAAATATTTGATAGCTTTAAAGATGTTTTGCCTGATGTTAAGATTGTGACTCCTGCCTTCTTTTGTGCTCTGTTCAACTGGAAACTATTTTCCATCCTCTAACTTTGAGTCTGTGGGCAGCCCTTGTAGTGAGATATGTTTCCTGGATGCAGCACATTATTGGCTTTTTAAAAAGAATCCAGTTTGCCATTGTATGTCTTTTCAGTGTTTTATCTAGTCCTTTCAAGTTCAGGCTGATTATTGAAATGTGGTTGTTCATCTCTGTCATTAGGTTCTTATAACTTTTTTGTTGTTGTTTCATTTTAACTTTTGGGTTGATGTATGTGTATGTTTTCAAGTATGTAGTTGCTATGTGATATCTGCTGATTCTGTGTTCTCCTGTTCTTATGGGAAATATGTGGCCATTCCCTTTCTTCTTTCTTCTGTGCTTATTACCTTTTTAAGCATCTCCTATAGAGTTGGTCTTGAAGCATCATAATCTCTTAAGGATTGAATGTCTGAGAAGTATTTTTATTCTTCTTCACTGATGCAGCTGAGCTTGGATGGATAGGAAATTCTTGGTTGAAATTGTTTATCTTTGAGGCCTTTGAAAATTGGGCACTGTCCCTTCTAGCTTGTAGTGTTTCTTCCAAAAGTTCTTCTGCTAGTCTGATTGATCTTCCCCGGTAGGTAGTTTGACCATTCTCTCTTGTGACCTTTAAGATTTTTTCTTTTGTACCTACTTTGTAAGCAAGTTACTATGTATCTAGGGGTGGATCTTCTCATTTGGTGTCTTTTGGGGGTTCTCTGCATCTCTTGTGTTTAGAAAGTCATTTCTCTGGTGAGATGGGGAAAGTTTTCTTGAAGAACCTCCTGAAATACTTGCTCCAAGGTGTTCACCATTTCCCTTCCTTCTTCTGGGATTCCAGTCTGGCATATGTTTGGCCTCTTGATATAATCTTGAAGGCTATGTTCTTTCTTTCTAAGTTTTCTTTCTATGATTTTTACAGATTGAATAAATTCTATGTTTTGGTCTTCAAGTTCTGAGAGTCTTTCTTCTGCTTGATTAATTCTTCTTCTGCACTTGTCATCTTGTTATTTATTTCCTGGATGAATTTATGTCTAAAATATCTGTTACAAGTTCTTTCAGTGTTGCATATTGTCATTCTTGAGTCTTCATTTTCCATTTTCTAATCCTTGTTGTATTCTGGGGCCAGTCATTGGTGACTTCCATTGTTTGGGATACATAGTCTGATATTTCAGGCATTTTGTCTTTGATACACTGGAAATTTCTTGGGTTCTTCCACTGAATTTTTCTCACTTGTGGCACATCTCTTTCTTTTCTCTTTAGTTCTGTTGTTCAGTGGCAGTGAAAGGAGCATTCACTTCTGAGGTTCATTCAGCCCTCTATTCTTCCCTTATCAGTGCTCTGAATCTGTTCTGTTTTGAAACAGGACTGAAGATGGGAAGCTTTGCTGTCTCTTATTGTTTTGAGAGTCAAATAAGGTGGAGAATGTGGAGCTAGGATCAGAAGCTACTTGCAAATTACAAAGATTTTGGCATGGGTTACCTGTGACCCCACTCCCCACCACCACTCTATATACCAATGCAATGAGAGCCCGCTGAGTCCAAGATACAGTAACAACAATGAGGAGAACAGAGAAAAGTAGAATGAAATAAGAAGACAAAGATACAAAAAATAAAATAAAATAACACAGAAAAACAAGCAAAAACCAAAGCAAAACACACACACACAGACACACATACCCTACACAAAATGAAAAGGATAAGAAAACAAGAAAGGAAAAAAGAGAGAATGCAAATCAAACCCTCACACATACATTCACACACACATTAAACTAAAAAAAAAGAGAACCAAAAAAAAAAAAAAAACAGAAGGACTCAACACTAGGATAAGCCTGGCTGGGGCACTCTCCCTGCCAGTATCTGGCAAGGAGACAATCCAGCACCTTCCCACTGGAGAGGGTTCTCTTGACAATATGAGAGTGGGAAGGGAGGACTTAAGCCCCACTCACCCCCACCACT
>CAUYQG010145203.1:0-26009 GCA_963574415.1 Tarsius wallacei | reverse complement strand
ATTTCATATGTAAAAAACACTTTAAATAAATAAAAATGTTAACTTAAAATGTTTTAAGTTTGATTTGCAGCTGAAGTTACATTTTTTTTTTTTTGAGTTGGAGTCTCACTCTGTCGCCCAGACTGGAGAGCAGTGGCATGCTCCCGGCCACCGCAGCCTCGACCTGCTGGGCTCCGGCGATCCTTCTGCCTCAGCCTTCCAAGTAGCTGGAAACATAGGCGCGCGCTACCACGCCTGGCTAATTTTTTGATTGATTGTAGAGATGAGGTCTCGCCAAGTTGCCCAGGCAGGTCTCGAACCCGCGGACTCAGGCAATCCACTCACCTCAGCCTCCCAAAGCGCGGGATTACAGGCTGAGCCACTGAGCCCAGCTTGAAGTTACATATTTAGGCAGATGGTATGTGGGTCTCCATTTATCCTCTGGCTCCAGTCCTTGCAAATAACAGGAGTGAGTCTATTTCTTCCTCCTTCTCTCATGAACACAATCTATATGCTAATGAAAAGAGTAAATAATTGGTGTTTCAAAAGTGTTAAATAAAAGAGTTAAATATGACCAATGATCAGAATGGAGGAAAAGTAGACAGTGAAACTATATCTGCTGAAATAATTAAAAATTAACTCCTCTAAAACCACTCTGATAGGTCCACTTTAATTGCCAAACACCATGAGCCTTTTTTTTTTTTTGGAGTTGGATTCTCACCTTGTCACCCAGAATGGAGTGCAGTGGCATGCTCATGGCCACCGCAGCCTCGACCTGCTGGGCTTAGGTAATCCTTCCCCCTCAGCCTTCCAAGTAGCTGGAACTAGAGATGCATGCCATCATGCCCAGCTGGACTTTTTGTCATTTATTGTAGAGACGAGGTCTCACCATGTTGCCCAGGTTGGTCTTGAACCCGCAGGCTCTGGCAATCCTCTTGCCTCGGCCTCCCAGAGTGCTGGGACCACAGGCGTGAACCAGAATGCCTGGCTGAGACTTTTCTTGATGATATTGGATCCCTCCTCTTTGAAGTTCTCCTATCTTGATCTCTATGACTTATTTTATATCATGTCCTTTATCTTTTAAACTCTTATCTCAAATTTCTCTTCTTTGTTATTTGTACACAGCTTGTAGAACAGTTTTCCACTTCTTTTTAGCTCATACAGTGCTGCGTTCATTTTAAGATCTCAATAAATAAAAGGTTAATCAATAAGTGAATATAAAACATTGTTCTAGCAACATATTACATGGAGACACGGAACTTGCTACCACCAGATTCTAAATAGATACATCTTCAGAATCATTATCTCAAGACTTCACGGTTACAGAGAATTTTCCATTGTCACACAGATGTGCTGTAACAAGCCAGGGAGTGCAATTCACTAAAGACCATGTTAGTAAGAAAATCACAACAGCTGGTATTATTGAGACCATTAAGAACGCTTATTGGAGAAATAATACCCACATCAACTTTGAAGAGCATGAAACTGAATCTCACAAGGGTAGTTCCATTCCTTCTACTTATCGCTATCCAGGAATGAATGAATCAGAAAATTTTGCAAATGATTTATAATTTCCCTGATACCTGGATGGGGAATATAAGCGAATGAAAGGATGAGCCCAAGAGGCCATGAGGATAAGTGTGAACATGACAGATGAAAGGCAATTAAGAGAACAAACACCATCAATACTGATGAAGGCTTGACCTTACACACATTTCTGAAGGAGACCAGATATAGCTTATTGTCTGCTAAACAATTACACTTTGGAATCCAAGAACCTGCACCCAGACAATATACTAAACAGACCACAGGGTGATTGCCTAGCTTATGTGACACTTTTTTATTGAGAAGCTCCCCATCTATCCATACCCAGGGGAAGCTACAAGCTGTTAGTCGCAGGAGACAGACGCAGGGATGAACACTCAATCCAAACCAGGCTAATCTAATTATTTTCACAGAAATCTGAAAAGAGGAATGAGATGAATTAAATTCGGGCACTTGGGGGTAAGGTTCTTCTACCCTGTACCCAGAGAATCAGATAGGGCTGACTCAGAGTTGCACAGGTATGGAGCTGAGGAATGTGTCTGCATCATGCCCGGTGGTCCCCCGATTCTGCATTCCGTTCCCGGGCAGGCCAGCTGTCTTTGGGTTCTTTGAGATATCCCCACATCCTTTCAATAAATTCTCTTTCCTGCTTAAGCAGTTAGTTTCTCTTACTTCCAACCCAAACAACTTAGCTAAGAAATGGGAAGTACACACACTCTAAGAACATCTGTAATATGCTTGGAACTTTCATGTGATGTCAAGGTTTAGGCCCATGGCCCCAGTGAACTCTTTAGTGAACGTGAGAGGGAAGCCACAGACTCCAGAAATGCTTATGCTGAAAATAGCTACAAAATCATTTTGCCTTCAGTATCTAAACGTGAAGAATAATAAAGGTTAGAGGAGAAAACGCTGCATGTTTAGGAAATTCCTATAAAACCAAGGGGACTTTAATACATACACACACACACACACACACACACACACACACACACACACACGTGAGTAGCAGGAGCAAGAAATAAAGAAAAAAATAAATCCAGAATTTAACCTTTTCTGCCACTTAGATTGGCAACGTTTCGTGTACAATTCATGCAGTATCTTGCTCTAAGTTGGATGTGAATTCACTCACAAGAGAGTTGGAGATAATGTCACTGTGAATGTTAAATCAACTGCAAGAAGTAGAAAGGTGGTGACAGTAAGATAAGATCAGATACAAACCCAGCGAACTCTTCAATAAAGAAGCAAGTGAGCATAGCAGGGCTATAAACAACCACCAAAGTAAACAGCAGTAAAAGAGAAGAAGGAGTGGGGGCAAGGTAGGTGGTTCACGCCTATAATCCCAGCACATTGAGAAGCGGAGGTGAGAGGATTTCCTGAGCCCAGCCTGTCTCTACAATAAATCAAATAATTAGCCAGGTGTGGTGGCGTGCACCTGTGGCTCCAGCTACTTGGAAGGCTGAAGCAGAGGGATCGCCTGAGCACAGCAGGTAGAGGCTGCGGTGGCTATGAGCGTGCCACTCACTCCAGTCTGGGTGACAGAGTGAGACTCTGACTCAAAAAAAAAAAAAGAGAGAAGAAGAAAAATAAGTTATTCAAATGTAATGAAGCAAGACTTAGAACCTAGAATGACTTCGAACCCTTAGTGCCTAGAATGCCATTTTAAATAATATAAGCTTCTGCAACCAGAGTGATTAAAGAATATATTTAACTGGTTGTCAAAACCTCCAGAATCAACCTGTATGGAATATGTCTTATGCCGTTATAAGTTGTTTCCCGTAGTACTAAAACAAAGACCAGAGAAAAAATATACTGACCTCTATCTGGCTGGTTTAAAATGGACCTTGTGCTTATGTGGACAGTGGATGGCAAGCTCCATGACCTTTCATAAAGAAGAGAAGCCAGCCGGGCTCGGTGGCTCAGCCTGTAATCCCGCACCTTGGGAGGCTGAGGTGAGTGGATTGCCTGAGCCCGCGGGTTCGAGACCCACCTGGGCAACTTGGTGAGACCTCATCTCTACAATAAATAAAAAAATTAGCCGGGTGTGGTAGCGCACGCCTGTAGTTCCAGCTACTTGGAAGGCTGAGGCGGAAGGATTGCCGGAGCCCAGCAGGTTGAGGCTGCGGTGGCCAGGAGCGGCCACGGCACTCCAGTCTGGGCAACGGAGTGAGACTCCAACCCAAAAAAAAAAGAAGAGAAGCCTTCCTCAATCAAGAGAGTATGTCAAGTAGAGAATAACCTCTAAAGGTAATAGACAAGACATGTAACTCAGATCTGCTACATTCTACAATTAGGGCTCACGTTTTATGTTTATTTCATGAGTGTCAATTAATAGGAAATTCTAAGTGTACAATCAAGAGTAAGATTAAATACTTGCAGGTACATAAATTCATCCATACGAAACATTAATCCAGAACACTTGTGAAGAGTTGTGATGAGAATAAGAAGTCTCTTATATATGGGAACCATGATTTAAGAATCTACCAACTATTTTTATTAATATTTATAAGAGGCCAGGCTTGGTGGCTCAGCCTGTAATCCCAGCACTTTGGGAGGCCCAGGCGAGTGAATTATCTGAGCCTGTGGGTTCCAGACCAGCCTTTAGTCTGGAACTTGGCAACTTGTAAAGACCTCATTTCTACAATAAATAAAAAAAAATTAGCCGGGCATGGTAGCACATGCCTGTAGTTCTGGCTACTTGGAAGTTTGAGGCAGAAGGATTGCCAGAGCCCAGCAGGTTGACGCTGGGGTGGCTGAGTATGCCACTGCACTCCAGCCTGGGCAACGGAGTGAGACTCCAACTCAAGAAATATATATATCTGTATAATTAAAGTCACAAATCCTTTATTACTTTTTGTTAATGGCAACAACAAAACAAATTGAGCTAGCTTGTGACCAGATTCGCATTTAGCATATCATGTAGAGGCTTTCTGCCCTTCCCCCAAGAAAGATTTGCTATAAGTGAAAAGACTCTCTAACGGGTAAAAGTATTGGGCAGACATAGGCCATTATTACTCATTGAATTCTAAAGTATGCAGGACCTAGAGAGTATAAGATTGTGGTTGGAACTGGCCTGAAATCAATATAGCAAACCCACACATTTTTAGTTACTATATGCAAGAGATAAAATCTTTTTTTTTAGATTATAAAATATAGTTTATTTAGAAAGTAAATTAAAGAGAGAGAAAGAGGAGATTCACCTCCTCAAGGTTATAGAGGGGGCCAAAGCCAGGAAACATGGTCAGGCCATAGCTCAAAGAGCATATGGCCACACCATAGCTTAGCAAGGCAATGGCCAAAATCTTTTTTTTTAAGTACTAGCACTAGGCCAGGAATGGTAGCTCGCACTGGTAATTTCATCACTTTGGGAAGTCAAGGTGGGAAGATTGCTTAAGCCCATGAGTTCAAGGCCAGCCTAGGCAAAATTCTAAGACACTGTCTCGACAAAAAACTACAAAATTAGCTGGGTGTGGTGGCACATGCCTGTAGTCCCAGCTACACGGGAGGCTGAAGCAGAAGGATGGCCTGAGCCAGGAGGTCAAGGCTGTGGTGAGCCATAAATGTGCCACTGCATTCCATTCTGGATGACACAGTAAGGCTCGACAAAAATAAATAAATAAATAAAAATAAAACTCTAGTACTAAAAATGATTATTTAATTGATATACAGTGAATGTTGTTTTTCAGGGTTGGGAAGGAGATCATTTAAAAAATTGAATTCAACATACATTTATTGAGAACACACTGTGAGTAAAACTATGTGATAGTTCAAATCCTGCTAGTGGAAGCATGAATTGGCATCCTTCTCCCACTCAGGAAAACGATTTAGCAATATGTATAAAGTGTTTTGCAAATGTTTGTATATTTGACACAGTAATTCTGCTTCCAGATATCTAATCTAAAAAAATAATCAAATGGCTTCACAGGTGAATTCTACCAATTAAATAAGTAATACCAATTATTTGTGAACTTTTCCAAAGATTAGAAAGGAGAGAGTACTTCCCAACTCATTTTATAAAGCCAGTATTATCCTGATACCAAAACCAGAAAAAGATAATACAGAAAAAGGAAACTATAGATCAATATCTTTTATGAATATAGACACAAAAATCCTCAACAAAATTGTAGCAAATTGAGTTCAGCAACATATAAAAATAATTACACTTTATGACCAAGTGGGATTTATTGCAGCAATGCAAGGTTGGTTTAATGTTTGAAAATCAATTAATATATCATATTAATAGAATTTTTTTAAACTGCATGATTATCTCATTAGATATTAGTAAAAGCATTTGGCAAACTCTAGCATCCTTTCAAAGTAGGAAGGGAAGAAAATTTAATCTGATAAAGGGCATCTATGAGCTCAGTAGCTCAGCCTGTAATCCCAGCACTTTGGGAGGTCAAGGTGAGTGGATGGCCTGAGCCGGCGGGTTCAAGACCCGCCTGGGCAACTTGGCGAGACCTCATCTCTACAATGGTTCAAAAATTAGCTGGGTGTGGTAGCACATGCCTGTAATTCCGGCTACTTGGAAGGCTGAGGCGGAAGGATCGCCAGAGCCCAGCAGGTTGAGGCTGCGGTGGCCGGGAGCGGCCACTGCATTCCAGTCTGGGCGACAGAGTGAGACTCCAACTCAAAAAAAAAAAAGGCATCTATGAGAGTCTCACGACTTACATCATACTTAATGGTAAGAGACACGATGCTTTCCCCCAACATCAGGGGCAAAAAAAGATGCCCATATTTGCCACTTCTGTTCAAGATTGTAATGGAGATTCTAGTCAGGGTATTGTGCAAGAAAACGAAAGTCACTGGAAAGGAAAAACTAAAACTATCTCTACTTGCAAATAACATCTTATATATATTTTAAAAATTAAGAAATTCAGTAAAAAAAAACTATTAGAACTAGTAAAATAATTTAGTAAGGTTGCAGGAGGCAATATCAGTATACAAAATCAATTGCATATCTGTATACTTATAATGAGTAATCCAAAAGTAGCATAAAGAAGAAAATTTCATTTATATTATCATCAAAAAGTATAAAATATTCAGGACTAAACTTCACTAAAGAATTGCAAAATGTATACCCTGAAAATGAAAAAACATTGTTAGAAGAAATTAAAGATGACCTACTTTTAAAAACAGTTCATGTTCAGGGATTAAAATATCTAATATGTTAAGATGGCAATGTTCGGCCGGGCACCTAGCTCAGGTCTGTAATCCCAGTACTTTGGGAGGCCGAGGAGAGAGGATTGCCTGAGCCCCGGGGTTCAAGACCAGCCTGGGCAACTTGGGAAGACCTCGTCTCTACAATAAATCAAAAAATTAGCCGGGCATGGTGGCACACGCCTATAGTTTCAGCTACTTGGAAGACTGAGGTGGAAGAATGGCCCGAGCCCAGCAGACTGAGGCTGCAGTGGCCGTGAGTGTGCCACTGCCCTCCGACATGGGCAATAGAGTGAAACTCCAACTCAAAAAAAAAAAGATAGCAATATTTCCCAAATTTATCTACAGGTTCAAAACAAAATACATACAAATTCCTACTGGCTTTGTTGTATAAACTGACAGGCCGATCCTGAAATTCTTAGGAAAATAAAGCAATAGCAAAGTCATCTTGAAAAACAAAAACAAAGTTGAAAGTTTCAGATCTTCTGACTTTCAAACTCACTACAAAGCAACAATAATTGAGCCAGTGTAGTAGTACTAGCATAAAGATAAACATATAAACCGATGTAAAAAATGGAAAGTCCAGAAATAAATCCATGTACCTTTGGTCAGCTGATTTTCAACAAGTATGCCAAGATCACTAATTCGGGAGAGAATAGTCATTTCAACAAATGATATTGGGACAAATGGATATTTCCAAGCCAAAAAAATGAAGCTGAACCTCCCGCCTCACACCATATGCAAAAACTACCTAAAAATGAATCAAAGCCCTAAAAATAAGATCCCAAACAATAAAAACTTTAGAAGTGTTTCAAAGGACACGATCAAGAAAGTGAAAGACAACCCAAAGGATGGGAAAAAATATTGGCAAACCAAATTCTGATGAGACTTGTATCTAGAAAACATGAAGAACTTTTACAACTCAATAATAAAACAGCAAATAATTCAATTTAAAAATGAGCAAAACGTGTAATAGACACTTCTCCAAAGGAAAAACAAATGGACAAGAAATAATGAAAGAAGTGAAACTGATGTCCCTGTGCGCTGACTATAGCGATATCTACTTCATAACAAAAAAAGGGAAGCAACCTAGATGTCTAAAAATAAGGGAATATTTACATGAATTATAGTACATCAAATAATAAAATATGATATAGTCATTTAAAAGGTTTTTGGAAAGGCAGTGTAGGGAAATTATTAAGCTTGAGAGCACAGGAGATAGACTGCTTGCCTCTCAACCCTAGTTCTATCACTTATCAGATTCACGTCCTTGGGCAAATTCCTGGATACGCCTAAGCTTCATTTCTTCATCTGTGGGCTTTGGCTAGAATTAAAGGTAATTCTCGATGTATAGTGCTTAGCACATTGCATGGCACATGGTGAGTGCTGAATACATGTTTTAAAATGATTATGTGGCCATTGCCTTGCTAAGCTATTGTCTGGCCATGTGGGTCTTTGAGCTATGGTCACCAGGTTTTCTGCTTTGGCCTCTCCCCTACCTTGGGGAGATGAGTCTCTCTCTCTCTCTGTCTCTCTCTCTCTCTCTAATTTACTTTCTAAACAAATTATATTCTCTAATCTAAAAAAAGATAAAATAAAAATGATTATGTACTATTATTAACATATTGACATTCTTAAGATATAGTATCAAGTAAAGGATCAGAATATAAAAGTATACATGAAGTATTCAACAAACTTTGAATAAATTATTAGGTACATGAATATATAGGATGGATGAACGGATAGATATAGAATATATTTCTGGGCTGGGCTTGGTGGCTCAGCCTGTAATTCCAGTACTTTGGAAGCCGAGGTGAGTGGATTGCCTGAGCCCGCGGATTCGAGACCAGTCCGGGCAACTTGGCAAGACCTTGTCTCTACAAAAAAATTAAAAATTAGTCGGGTGTGGTAGCACACACCTGTAGTTCCGGCTGAGGCGGCCGTGAGCGTACTACTGCACTCTGGCTTGGGTGATGGAGTGAGACTCCCACTCAAAAAAAAGAAAAGAATAAACTTCTGAATACATTATATACTAATGGAATATTATCTTATCCCATATCTCTCTTTTAGGAAAGCAGGCCATCCTGGTTTACTGCTATTTCACAGTTCATATGTCTGTCTTTTTTGAGAGTCTTTCTTAATATATTCTTTTTTTTTCTTTTGTCTTGCCTGGTTTCTCTATGCGTGTCTACTAAGAGGAGGTAATGCTATCAGAAACATCACAAGTCTCCGAGAGAATAGGCTGCTCTGTGACTCCTCAGCCTCCATCGTTACTACCACTATCTTCCTCTCTCTTTCCTTGCTGGAGGAGACAGCCTGCAGTTTGCACATGCTACAAGTATATCCTCTATTTAACTTATTCATTTTTTTAATCGCCCCTTGTTGGCAATTAGCAATCAAATTCTTAATTAGCTTAAATCCACCTGGCTATTTTACACCTAATAAATCAATTAATTCAATTCACATGGAGGGGATTGTATTTAGTGCCATATTTCAGTCATTACTGACCATCATTGTGTGTGGCTGCTCCACATACAGTGAAGACATGATATCCAAGCAGAATTTTTATTCTCTACTGTTTTGCAGTCTGTCAGATACGTGGAGAGTGTGGTTTGTGTTTTTAATGTAGGAAGGGATTTAGCAACAGATCTCAGAAGACCAAAGCAGAAATCAGGAGTCTAGTGTACGTTATAAGCAGGTTCACTGTTTAGGTTACAGCCTTCTCACATATAGCTGATGATGTGCAGTGTCATTCATTTCAGACTCCAATTGTATTTGTTCCGTAGAAAAATTGCGAGATTATATTCTCTGTTGTTGCAATCAGGGTTGCTGAACAGTGGGATAGCGGTTCCAGGAACATGTCAAGAATGAATTCCACATAATTATACTTTGCCCCCAAGTCTCCTGGTGGGTACACAGTTTGGGAAGATAGGGCAAATTTAACGTTTCATTTTTAAAAACCGACTTGAAGAAATACTTTCACCGACAAACAAGCTTCACCATTTTAATACTATGTTTCTTGAAAGAGAAATTTCTACTGGCAAAAGGCAGTAAAGTAGCAGTGTGCAGAGAATTCTAACATCAGAATTAAAATTTTATAAACAGGCTAAATTTTTGTGCAGACATGATTACAATGTTAGTCTCTAACTATTTCAGATATCTGACTTAATAATATTGATTGTTTAAAAAACTTCTCAGTTGTAATCAATGTATCAAAATGCTTAGATGGATTAAAATACACTGCTATAGAGCTCAATAATGTATATTTCATTCAGGAGTCTGAAAATACTGTTACTGATTGACAAAATGAGATTCCATTCATCTATTCTGACTCAACTTTTTTGTTTGTTTGTTTGTTGAGTCAGAGTCTCACTTTGTCACCCAGGCTGGAGCGCAGTGGCACACTCAAGGCCATCGCAGCCTAGACTTGCTGGGCTCAGGTGATTCTTCTGCCTCAGCCTTCCAAGTAGCTGGAACCACAGAAATGTGTCACTGTGCCCGGCTTGACTCAACTTGTTAATAAAGTATATAGGAACCTTAGAATCAAGCCTGAGTATATAAGGAAGTGAGGGAATGAGGCAAAGTCGAGTGTACCTAGACCACTTCGGAGTTAGTCTTAGGGAAGCACGATTCTAGTGCCACGGGGGTGAAAATACATCTCGGACGAATCTTTTTATGTTTTACTAACAGTTTTATGGAGATATAATTCACATATCATAACATTTAACCTTTGCAAGCATGCAATTCAGTAGCATTCAGTAATTTACAGAATTGTGTAATACTCACCAATATCTAATTCCAGAACATTTCATCACATCAGAAAAAAACCTCACACCCCCTTTCCCCTGCCCCCCAGCCCTTGGCAACCACGAATCTAGTTTGTGTCTTTGTTTGGATAATTCAAATAAATGGGCTCATACAATATGTGGTGTTTCATGACTGGCTTCTTTCAACTTCTTTTACTGCATACTGCGTACAAGGCCCATTCACGTCGTAGCGAATATCAGTGTTTCATTCCTTTTCCTTAGTGAATGATATTCCATTTTATGGATTTACAGCATTTTTATCCATTCATTAGTTGACAGACATTTGGGTTGTTTCCATTTGGGGTTGTTATGAATAATGCTACTATGAACATTTATGTAGGAAGGATATTTATTGTCGTTTTGTTGTGTTTTGTTTAGAGATAGGGTTTCTATCTTGACACTTGGCAGAATTTGAAAATAAAAAAAAGAGAGAGAGAGTGCAAGAGAGAGAATGTTTTGCTAAGTTGCGCAGGCTAGCATCTAACTCCTGGGCTCAAGCGATCTTCTTGCCTCTACCTCCCAAGTAGCTGGGACTCTAGGCATGCGCCACCATGCCCAGCTTGATGAATGAGTTTTTGTATGGTCTTAGTTTTCAATTCTCTTGGGCGTACACCTAGGATTAGAATAATTGTGTCTTATGGTAAAATATATGTTTAATATTTTGAGGTTTACCGAAGTGGATGTACCATTTTACAAACCTACCAACAATGTGTGAGTGTTCGAATTTTTCTACACCCTCACTAATATTTTTCATTGTCTGTCTTTTTCATGATAGTCATCCTAGTAGTTGTGAAATGGTCCATTGTGTTTTGATTTGCACTTCTCTAAATATATTGAATACCATTTTCTATGCTTATTGGCCATCTGTAGATCTTTAAAGTAATGTCTAGCCATATCATTTGCCCTTTTTTTTTTTTTTAGTCAGAATCTCACCCAGGATGGAGAACATTGGCACAATCATAGCTCACTCAGCCTCAAACTCCTGGGCTCAGACAATCCTCCTGTCCTCAGCCTCCTAAATAGCTGGGAATATAGGCACATGCCACCATGCCTGGCCAATTATTTTTGTAGAGAAGAGGTCTTGCTATTGTTGTCCAGGCTGGTCTCAAACTCCTGGCCACAAGCAATCCTCCCACATTGGCCTCCCAAAGTGCTGGGATTACAGGTGTAAGTCACCACACCTTTGTCCATTTTGTTTTAATTACCTCAAACAAAATTTATTCCACGTATTAGAAAAAGGGAGATACATCTGACACCTGTGTTAGGTTCCAAAGGTTAATTTCACAGGTCAATGATATGACAGCTCAAGGAAGCATACATATTTAATTGTTTCGAGTTGATTTCTAATGCTCAAACTATTTGTGTCAAAAGTCATAGAAAATAAGATAAATCTCTATATCAGCCCGTTAAAATGAATGACTTACATCAAGTCCACTTCTGAATGGCATAACTCCTACAACAGTGTAACTCTGTATCAGTTAGAATGTCTTTAGTTGTTAGTAACAGACCATCCTAAATCAACTGGCTTAAAAATAAGTTTAGTCTGTCACAAAAGAAACAGTCCAGAGGTGGAATGGCTACAGGCTGATGGGTTTAGTGGCTTAGTTACATCATCCAGGTCCCAGGTTTTTCTGATATTTCTGCTCAGGCCATGATTAAACCACATTGGTGAAAAAGATAATTACCAACTTTTGCCCATTTTTTAAATTGAATTGTTTTTGTTTTAGTTTTCTAGTGGTAAGAGTTCTTTATATATTCTAGACACAAGTCCTTTATCAGATGTGATTTACAAATATATTCTCTCACTCTGTGGTTTGCCATTTCACGGCTTTGATGGTATCCTTTGAGAGGTTTTAATTTTGATGAAGTCCAGTATTTTTGTTTTTAACTTGTTTGCCACTTGTACTGTAAGCATCATATCTAAGAAAACATTGCCTTAATCTATGGTTACAAAGGTTTATACATATATTTTCTTCTAAGTGTTTTGTAGTTTGAACTCTTACAGTTATGTCTTTGATCCTTTTTTTTTTTTTTTTTTTTTTTGAGTGGAAATCTCACTCTGTCACCCAGGCTGAAGTGCAGTGACACACATGTTCATGACCACTGCAGCCTCAACCTGCTGGGCTCCGGAGACCCTTCTGCCTCCGCCTTCCAAGTAGCTGGAACTACAGGCACGTGCTACCACAACCAGCTAATTTTTTGATTTATTGTAGAGATGAGGTCTCGCCAAGTTGCCCAGGCGGGTCTCGAATCCACGGGCTCAGGCAATCCACTCACCTCGGCCTTCCAAAGTGCTGGGATGACAGGCTGAGCCACTGAGCCTGGCCTTGTTTCTGGATTCTCAATTCTGTTTTATTGATCTCCATGTCTATCCTTATGCCAGGGCCACACTGTCTTCATTCCTGTAGTTTTGTAGTAAGTTTTGAAATCAAAAAGTACGAGTCCTCCAACTCAACTTTCTCTGTTTTCAAAATTATCTCAGCTACTGTGGGCCCTTGCAATTCCACATGAATTTTAGGATCAGCCTGTCAATTTTTTCAAAAAAGTCTTGACTTAATCTTAAATTTTTATTTTTTTAATTTTTTTGAGTTGGAGTTTCACTCTGTCACACAGAATGGAGTCAGTGCCTTGGCAAAATCATAGCTCACCGCAGCCTAAACATCCTGGACTCGGGTGATCCTTCAAACTCGGCCTCCCGAGTAGCTGGGACTACAGGTGTGTGCCACCACATGCAGCTAATTTGTTATTCTTTCTTTTAGAGATGAGATCTTGCTATGTCGCCTAGGCTGGTCTCGAATTCCTGGGCCCAAGCAATCCTCCCGCCATGGCTTCCCAAAGTGCTAGGATTATAGGCGTGAGCCACCGCACCCAGGCTAATCTTAATTTCATCAACACCCGACAGTCTCTGGTCTAACGAACAAGATGTAACTAACTATGTCCCCAAGAAGGAATAGTCATTGGAATCAGTTAGTTACGCCTTACATCCCAGGTGGTGCGTTCTGCATAGACCATCCTTCAGATGCTCTGAGGAAACAGAAGCAGGCTTCCGCCCCTACATGGAGAAGAGGGCTGGTAAGATCTGGGTAGAACATGAAGCTCAGAGTCAAGAAATACAAGTTTTGAGGCCCAGAAATGTGATGTAAGGAAGAACAATTGTACACACCCGGGAGGCATAGCCAAAAGCACTTTGTGCCAGCCATTGTGCTATGCAAGTACCCACTGAGTACTCATATAATTACTTTGTCACAGAAATACTGATGTAAATAGTGGTCGTGTTACTAGCTTGGCCCTTCCACCGAAGGGAATTTAGCCCATAATAATAATAGCCAACATCTGGAAAGCACTTTCTAGTTTATAATACCCTGTCATGTATATAATCTCACATGATCTTCCCAACATCTTGCATGGTAAGTATTATTTAAAAATCCGTTTACAAACATTTAATGAGTTTTGTAATGACTGATTTAAATACTGGGGATTAAAAGATGAATAAGGAAAGTCTCTCTCCTTTAGAAATCAACTTAATAATGGCAATGCAAACATATATTTGAATAATTCTTTGTGTTACCAATTTTAAAAGTGATACTAGGGCCAGGCATGGCGGCTTATGCCTATAATCCCAGTACTTTGGGAGGCCAAGGTGAGAAGATTGTCTGAGTCCACGGGTTCGAGACCAGCCTGGGCAACTTGGTGAGAACTCATCTCTACCATAAATCAAAAAATTAGCTAGGCGTGGTGGCACACATCCGTAGTTCCAGATACTTGGGAAGCTGAAGCAGAAAGATCGCCTGAGCCCAGCAGGTTGAGGCTACGGTGATCAGGAGGGTGCCACTGCACTCCAGCTTGGTCAACAGAGTGATACTCCAACTCAAAAAAAAAAAAAAGGTGATACCAATGGACAAAGGTACTGGAAGAAGCTCCTATTCTTACTGGAGACGTGTTCAAGGTCACAAGAAGTAAACAGAAGGGCTCAAATTAAACCTGGGCCAGGTACAGTGGCTCATATCTGAAATCCTAGCACCTTGGAAGGATGAGGCAGGAGAATCACTTGAGGCCAGGAGCTCAAGAAAACCTGAGCAACATAGCAAGGCCCCATCACTACAAAAATAAAACCGATGAGCCAGGGGTTGTGGCACGTACCTGTAGTCCCAGCTATTTAGAAGGCTGAGGCTGGAGGATGCCTTGAGCCTAGGAGTTTGAGACTTCAGTGAGTTTCGATCATGCACTGCACTCCAGCCTGGAAGACAGAACAAGACCATGTCTTTAAAAAAAAAATTAAGTTTAGATGTGAAATAATATAACCTATATTTGAAGTCCTGAAAGAGGCAGCCTAATGGGAAAAAAAGGAAGCAGGAAAATAGAGAAATTCCTCCATTTCTGGACATTCCTGTGGCATCTTTGTGTTGGTAACTTTGTGGCATCTTATGTTCCTTTCTCCTCAGCTATGTTTTAATAATTCTACTCAAGTCTTACTTAAAGTTGTGACAATAAACACATATAGAATTAATGGGAATTTTCCTTGGCAATCTTTATTAAGCTGGTATCTAAGGAATAAAGACCTTCTAATATTAAAAATAGTAGCAGTCCTTTCATCATAAATGTACCTTCTCATTTGTCCCAGGCTTTATTTGAAGGCATGACAGACATGTTAGATAATACAATCACATCATCAATAAAAATCTTTAATTATCCCTTGATGTTTCTCTCCTTGTGATATTCAATGTGAAGAAGCCAGGTACAGATTCTGGGACCGTGCTATGGTAAAAGACTGCCCTCAACTGAATAGCTAGGAATAAAATATAAGTTTAAAAGAATAATTATCACCTTTTTCCAAATCTAAGTATTTCTCTTTCATTGTGGTGGTTGTTATTATTATTATCATCATTATTTTATTTATTTATTTATTTATTTGAGTAGGAGTCTCACTCTGTCGCCCAGGCTGGAGTGCAGTGGCATGCTCATGGCCACCACAGCCTCGACCTACTGGGCTCAGGTGATCCTTCCACCTCGGCCTTCCAAGTACCCGGAACTACAGGCGCAAGCTACCACATCTGGCTAATTTTTTGTTTTACTATAGAGATGAGGTTTGCCAAGTTACCCAGGCTGGTCTCGATCCCTTGGGCTCAGGCAATCCTCTAGTCTCTGCCTCCCAAAGTGCTGGGATTATAGGCTTTAGCCACCACACCCGGCAATTGTGGTTATTTTTAATGCAGGAAAACACCATGTATTGAACCTCATGGAGGCAGGCACTATTGGCTGTACCCAACAGTTATCTCTGTGTAGTTCGTGTGGAACTCCAAGGAAGCAACATGCACTGGGAGTTGGACTCTTCTACCAGCCCCAAGTACTAGACTATGATTGACCTACACAGTTTAGATTTCAACTCTACGCCAAGTATAGTAACCACAAACCCTTTGCTAGTGATTAGTTTATGGGTGGGCATGTGACCCTCTACTGTTCTTTGAGCTGTATGAAAAAGTTTGGTGCTTGGTCTCCCATAACAATTTCACTTCCTTCAGAAAAGAGAAAAGGCAAGGAGACCTGCCTCCTCTTATTGCTTTGAATGAGGTTGTATAAGGATGCAGTTGTCTTGATCTGAAATCACCCCCTTATAAGCATTTTGATAAGCCCAAGGATAAACAACCAACATGGGAAGATGGCAGAGAGATACAAATAACCTAACATGTTGACCAGTCGTACCTGGAACCATCCACCCTTTCTAGATCTCTTGTTTTATGAGATAATACAAACTGAAAATAGGCTTGGTCAAGTTTCTTGTCACTTGTAACCAAGAGAAAATTGATTCATATATTCATGAAAAGACAAGCTGTACGTTTTGTCATTCTCACTAGAGTTAACTTCTTAGTTTTAGAAATCTTTTCTAAATCTCCAATTCCTGTGTTTCAGAGAACAGAGGGTAGACACTAGACCTAACTGCTTTGTGACTTTAAATATGTCACTGCACTAATCTGGATCTCAGTTTCCTCACCATGAAAATAGAAACTTGGACAAAAATAATCCTTTCATAGCTCTCTGATTTCAAGAAACTGGGGCCAAAAAACTAGGAACAGAGGTATGGTTAATTACAACTGAAAAAAGTTGTTCTTTCTTGTGCATGTTTCTATATGTGTGTGTTTTACATATTGTCTCTTCTTTTTTTTTTTTTTTTTTTTGAGTTGGAGTCCCACTCTCACCCTGGCTAGAGTGTAGTGGCACACTCACAGCCACCCCAGTGTCGACCTGCTGATCTCCGGCAATCCTTCTGCTTCAGCCTTCCAAGTAGCTGGAATTACAGGCGCATGCTACCACACCCAGCTAATTTTTGAATTTATTGTAGAGACGAGGTCTCACCGTGTTGCCCAGGCTGGTCTGGAACTCACAGGCTCAGGCAATCCTCTTGCCTCAGCCTCCCAAAGTGCTGGGAATTACAAGCTGAGCCACCAAGCCCAGCCTAATGAATTAATTAAAAATAAGATACAGAAAACTGGAAAGACCATTGTTCCCAAATTTATAATCAGAAAAAAACCAATTAATCTACAAAATTAGTTCTTGAATGCTTCACAGAGCCAAGGTTGTAGGGCAAACAACTGACCCAAAATCTAAAGAAAGAGTTACCTCCAAGGAGAGGTAGGTCACAAGCACTTGCTTACCTGAAGCAGATGTGGGATGACATACCAGCCTGTTAGAAGATTTTACTCTAGCTAACAATGCTTACTGAACCTCTAAATGCTGAATGTGAGATAGTATAAAAACTTATAATCCCAGCTGGGCTCGGTGGCTCAGCCTGTAATCCCGGCACTGAGTCTGCGGGTTCAAGACCAGCTCCAGCAACCTGGTGAGACCTCGTCTCTACAATAAAATTTTTAAAATAGCCGGGCGTGGTAGCCCGCATCTGTAGTCCGGCTACTCGGAAGGCTGAGGCGGAAGGATCGCTGAAGCCCAGAAGGTCGATGCTGAGGTGGCCGTGAGCGTGCATGCCACTGCCCTCCAGCCTGGAAAAAGGAGTGACTCCAACTCAAAAATAAAAAAATAAATAAATAAGCTTATCATCCCAAGGAACCACAGACAGAAGGGGGATTTGCAAATACTTGCAACCTTTTCTCCAAGGATCTCACTCAGAGCCCATAAGACCGGAGCAGGAAAGAGAGAGAAAGTGCGGGCCTAGCAAGGGAAACTGCAGCCATTTCTGGAAAGGCACAAAGTCCAAACTAGTCCCTTCTCCTCTGAGAAACAGAATCCATTAAGCCACTGGTAGAAGGGTAACAAACCTTGTCATCATCGGGGCACCTGGCGGCTGGAGGGAACAGACAAAACAACAATAACAAAACTTCTGCTCTTCAGAGAGAAACGGGAAAATGTTCTGGTCCCTCAGAATTCCTCCACCACTGAGAGAGAGAGAAGAGCACTGAGAAACCCCATAACCCAGGAACACCGTTCCTCAGACTCAGATTGTACCAGAGAACCCAAATCCCCAACTTCCACCCTCGGGCAAACACACTCTGAGTAATGAGTAACCACAGTCTACTGCTGAGGAAAGAATGAGCCCAGGGAGAGAGTTCCCTCTCTGAGGGGCAGGAACAAAGACAAGACCTAAATCTGAGGGTGGAGCAGACATTAAGAAAAAAACCTGACAGACCAGTCCCCATCCTAAGTGTAAGGTGAGCCAGAAGAATTTGAAATCTGTACTGAAGACGTACTAAAGGTAACGATAGCAACAATAAAACACAAATCCAGTTCAGCTCCCGATTAATTGATTCAACACTCCACACTAAAAAGCTAGCAAAAGAATGGATGTGGCCAGGTATGGTGGCTCAAGGCTGTAGTCCCAGCACTTTGGGAGGCAGAAGCAAGAGGATTGCCTGAGCCCAGGGGTTCAATACCAGCCTGGGCAACTTGGTGAGACCTTGTCTTTACAATAAATAAAAAAATTAGCCAGTGTGGTGGCACATGCCTGTAGTTCCAGCTACTTGGAAGGCTGAGGTGGAAGGATTGCCTAAGCCTGGCAGACCAAGGCTGCGGTGGCCATGAGCATGCCACTGCACTTCAGTAGGAGCGTCAGAGTGAGACTCCAACTCAAAAAAAGAATAGATGTGTCCACTTTCAGGCATGAATACTACTGTACTACACAAGGTGTTCAGCTTTCAATCAAACTTACTATAAAGAAAGCAAGCACAAAACAACACTCTATTGAGAAGACAATCAATAAATGCAGACACCCCATATCAGATAGAGAATTTAAAATAACTGCAATTAATACATTAAAGGCGCTAGTGGAAAAGGTAGACAACATGCATAAACAGATGGGATTTCTCAGCATAAGATAGAAACTATGAGAAACAATCACACGAAAATGCAAGAAATAAAAAAAAAAACACAGTAACAGAGCAGAATGACTTTGACAGGCTCATTGGCAGACTGACACACAATAAAAGAATTCATGAACTGAAGACAGGACAATAGAAATCACATACCTTAAATACAAAGAGGAAAAAAAGTTAAAAAACAACAACAACAACAACAGAATAGACCATCTAAGAGCTGTGACTCAATATCACACTATGTAACATACTTCTAAAGGGAATCCCAATAGGAAAAGATGAAACAAATAGAGCAGAAGAAATATTTGAAGATATAATGACTGAAAATTTTCCAAAATTATTGGAAGACACCAAGCTACAGTTTCATGAAGCTCAGTGAACACCAAACTGAATAAATATAATACACATATGCACATCTATATTATATCCAAACTGCTAATAACCAGAGATAAAGAGAAAGAGAAAATCTTGAAGACATACAGAGGAAAAATAATTACATAAGAATTTCAGTACAGCACATTTCCAGTCAGATATCATGCAAGACAAAAGACAATGGAGTGACATATTAAACATTTTTAAAAATTCTTTTATATTGACAACTAATAATTATATATATTTATCATGTATATGATAATCCCACATATAAGATTCCACATATATGTGAGATCATGCAGTATTTGTCTTTTCATACTTGGCTTATTTCACTTAACATAATATCCTTCAGGTTTATCCATTCTGTCACACATGACAAGATTTAATTCTATTTTAAGGATTTTTAAGGTTGACTAATATCCCATAATATTCAGTTCACATTTTCGAATTTTTTTTTTTTTTAGTTGGAGTCTCACTCCGTTGCCCAGGCTAGAGTACAGTGGCATGCTCATGGCTACTCTAGCATCAGCCTGCTGGGCTCAGTTGATCCCTCCACTTCAGCCTTCCAAGTAGCCAGAACTACAGGCGTATGCTACCATGCCCGGCTACTTTTTTTGATTTATTGTAGAGACAAGGTCTCACCATGTTGCCTAGGCTGGTCTTGAACCCGCAGGTTCAAGCAGTCCTCTCGCCTCAGCCTCTCAAAGTGCTGGGATTACAGGCTTGAGCCACCGCATCTGGTCCACATTTTCTTTAACCATTTATTTGTTGATGGACACTTAGGTTGTTTCACACATATTCATAGTGTGAATAATGTTGCAATGAACATGGGAGTTCAGATATCTCTTCAAAATATTGATTTTGGGGGGCAATTCCTTTGGGTCCCCTCTCGCTGTGGGAGTCTTTCTGTCCTCTCAATAAATCCTGCTTTCTCACTTTTAAAAACAATTTTGATTTTATTTCCTTTGCATATATATATATATCCAGTAGTAGAATTGATGGATCATATGGTATTTCTATTTTAATTGTTTGAGGAATCTCTATACTGTTTTCCATAATGGCTGTACTTTACTTTCTGATCAATAGAGTGCAAGTGTTCTCTTTTCTTTACATATGAGGGGGGAGCCAAAACAGAAACAAAAACAAAAACCAGAATTTTATTTTGGAGGTCAGGTCCCTCGTAGAACGCTCAGAATTTGTTCCTCTGGATCAAACAGTCAATCAGAGTTTTCTTCTGGAAGTTTCAAGAAGGTCGTGTCATGATTTGCGGAAGAAATGTCCTGGGTTGTGGCAGATGACTGGTTCTTGCACCATGACAACGCACCTGTCCACACAGCACTGAGTTCAGCAGTCTTTGATAAAAAATGGCATGACCCCCATGGCCCACCCTCCCTTTTCACTCACCCAAGTGATGTTTTTTTTGCTTCCCTGGATGAAAAAAGTCCTCAAAAGGAAACATTTTGCTGATGTGGTAGAGGCAAAACAAAAAAACGGCAGAAGCACTAAAAGGCATCAAAATTGACAAGTTTAAAAACTGTTTTGAGCAGTGAAAAAAGCATCTTGATAGCTATACTGTATCAAAGGAAGAGGACCTTGAAGGTGACAAGTTTAAACGTGTAAGAATAAATGCACATTTTTTTTTTTTGAGTTGGAGTCTCACTTCATCACCCAGGCTGGAGCACAGTGGCACTCTCAGGGCCACCCCAGCAGTGACCTGCTGGGCTCCAAACTGGAAATGCAGGTGCTTGCTACCCCTCTCGCCTAATTATTTTAACATTTATTGTAGCAACGAAGTCTCTCCAAGTTGCCCGGGCTGATCTTGAATCCACAGCCTCAGGCAATCCACTCACCTAGGTCTCCTGAAGTGCTGGGATTACAGGCTGAGCCACCAAGCCCGGCCCACATTTTTATATAAATAAATTCTGACTTTTTTGGTGGGCCCCTCGCACTTGCCAACACTTGTTATCTTTCATCTTTTTAATAATAGCCATGCTGACAGACGTGAAATGATATCTTTTTGTGGTCTTAATTTGCACTTCTTTGATGACTGGTGACGTTGAAGACTTTTTCATGTACCTGTTGGCCATTTGTATGTCTTTTTTAGAGAAATGTTTATTCAGATCCTTTGTCCATTTTTAAAATCTAGTTATTTTTTTTCCTGTGATTGGGTTGCGTTTCTCATATATTTTGGCTATTAACCCCTTCTCAGATGTATGATTTGCAAACATTTATCCCATTCTGTAGGTTGTCTCTTTGCTCTGTTTATTGTGTCAAAGGATTGCCATGTAGAATCTTTTTAGCTTGATATCATACTATCTGTCTATGTTTAGTTTTGTTGCCTGAGTCTTTGGGGTCATATTCACAAATCATTGCCCAGATCAATGTCACGGGGCTTCCTCCCTATGTTTTCTCCTAATAATTTTATAGTTTCAGATCTTATCTTTAAGTCTTTAATCCCTTTTAAGTTGACTTTTGTACATGACATAGGGTCTAATTTTATTATTTTGACTGTGGCTATCTAGTTTTCCAACATCCTTTATTAAAGAGACTGTTTTTTTCCCCATTGAGTCTTCTTGGCACCTTTGTCAAAAGTCAATTGAAGGCCAGGCTCAGTGGCTCAGCCTGTAATCCCAGTACTTTGGGAGGCCAAGGCGAGAGGATTACCTGAGCCCACAGGTTCAAGACCAGCCCAGACAACTCAGCGAGACTTTGTCTCTACAATAAATCAAAAGTTAGCTGGATGTGGCAGCGCATGCCTATAGTTCCAGCTACTTGGAAGGCTGAGATAGAAGGGTCACCGGAGCCCAGCTGGTCAACACTGGGGTGACCGTGAGTGTGACACTGCACTCCAGCCTGGGCAACAGAGTGAGATTCCAACTCAAAAAAAAAAAAGTCAACTGACCATATAGGCATAGATTTATTTCTGGACTATCTATTCTGTTCCATTGGCCCATGTGTCTATTTTTTATGTCATTATCATGCTGTTTTGACTGCTATAGCTTTGTAGTATATTTTGAAGTCAGGTAGTGTGATGCCTCCAGTCTTGTTTTTTTGTTCAAGGTCGCCTTGGCTATTCAGATTCTCTTGTGGTTCTACAGAATTTTTAGCTTTGTTTTTTTCTCTTTCTGAAAAAAAAATGTCATTAGAAGTTTGATAGAGATTGCATTGAATCTGTAGATCACTTTGGGTAGTATATTAATTACTTTAATCCATAAACATGAGATATTTTTCATTTATTTATGTCTCCTTCGGTTACTTTCAGCAATATACAGTTTTCCATTATAGATCTTTTATCTCTTTGTTTAAAGGTATTCCTAAGTATTTTTTGTAGTTATTATAAATGGGTTTTTTCTTGATTTCTTTTTCAGATAGTTCATTATTAGTATATAGAAATGCTACCTGTGTTTGCATGTTAATTTTTAACATGCAATTTTACTGCATTTGTTTATTAGTTCTAATAGTTTTTTGGTGGAGTCATTAGGATTCTCTACATAGCCATGTCAGCAGCAAACAGGAACAATTAAACTGATTTTCTAATTTGGATGACTTTTATTTCTTTCTCTTACCTAATTGCTCTGGCTAGCACTTCCAGTATTATGTTGAACAAGAGTGATGAAACTATGCATCCATATCTTGTTCTTTCTCTTAGAGGAAAAGCTTTCAACTTTTCACCATTGAGTATGATGTTACCTGTAGGTTTGTTATAGATGGCCTATCTTGTGTTGAGTTACAATTCTTTTAAAAGTAATTTTTGAGAGTTTCTGTCATGAAAGAATGTTCAATTTTGTCCAATGCTTTTTCTGCATTTCTTGAATGGATCAATTGGTTTTTGTTCTTCATTCTGTTAATGGGTAGTAACACATTTATAGATTTGCATATGTTGAGCCATCATTATATCCCTGGAATAAATCCCACTTGGTCATGGTGAATAATCCTTTTAACGCATTGTAAATTACTTTACTAATATTTTGTTTAGAATTTTTGCATCAAGCTTAGCAGGATATTGCCTTCAATTTTCATTCCTTGTAGTATCCTTGTCTGACTTTGATATCAGGGCAAGGCTGGCCTAATGAAGTGATTTTGGAAATAATCCCTCCTCTTCAACTTTTTGGAAGAGTTTGAGAAGGTGTGGTATAGGTTCTTTTTTAAACGTTTGATAGAATTATGCCATGAAGTCACAAGGGCATAGGTTTTTCTTTGATGGGAGATTTTTTTTTTTTTCAATTGGGAGTCTCAATCTTGTCACCCAGGCTGGAGTGCAGTGGCACGCTGCTCATGGCCACTGCAGCCTTGACCTGCTGGGCTCAGGCGATCCTTCCGCCTCAGCCTTCCAAGTAGCTGGAACTACAGATGCATGCCACCGCGCCCGGCTAGTTTTTGTGATTTATTGTACAGATGAGGTCTCACCAAGTCTCCCGGGCTGGTCTCGAACCCCCCAGGCTTGGGCAAGCCTCTTGCCTAGGCCTCCCAAAGTGCTGGGATTACAGACTGAGCCACCGTGCCCGGCCGGAGATTTTTTTTTACTACTGATTCAATCGCCTTACTGGTTATTGGTCTGCTCAGATTTTCTATTTCTTTATGGTGCAGCCTTGGTAAGTTGTATGTGTCTAGGAATTGATCCTTTTCATCCAGGTTATCCAATCTGTTGGCGCATAATTGTTGATCATCCAGTAGTCCCCCTTTATCCGTGGTTTTACTTTCCATGGTTTCAGTTACTCATGGTCAACCACAGTCAGAAAATATGCAAGTGTAATACAAGAATATATTCTGAGGGAGAGGAAAGTGAGAGAGACCACATTCCCATAACTTTCATTACAGTATATTGTCATAGTTGTTCTATTTTATATTAGTTATTGTCGTTCATTTCTCGCTCTGCCTAATTTATAAATTAAACATTGTCATAGTTTAATATGAAAGAAGAAAAGCATAATATAGAGAGAACTTGATACTATCTGTAATTTCTATTTCAGGCATCCACTGGGAGTCTTGGAACACATTCCCTAAGAATAAGGGGGGGAGTTGAGATCCTAGAAAAAAAAAAAAAAAGAGAATAAGAGGGTCTACTGTAGTCTTGCATGATCTTTTGTATTTCTGTGGTATCAGTTGTAATGTATCCTCTTTCGTTTTTAATTTTATTTATTTGAGTCTTCTCTTTTTTCCTTGATTAATCTAACTAAAGGTTTGTCTATTCTGTTTATCTTTTCAAAAACCAACTCTTGGTTTTGTTGACCTCTTCTATGACTTCTAGTCTCTTATTATTTACTGCTCATGAATTTGGGCTTAGTTTGTTCTTCTTTTTCTAGTTCCTCGAGATGTAATGTTAGGTTACTTATTTGAGATCTTTCTTCCTTTGCAATGTAAGTATTTACTGTTAAAAAATTCCCTCTTAGACCAGCTTTTGCTGCATCCTATGAGTTTCAGTATGTGCATTTCCATCTTTGTCTCAGATAGTTTTAATTCATTCTCTGACCCATTGTTCTTGAAAATTTTGTTTAATTTATGTGTTTTATTTTTGAATTTTCCAAGATCTTCCTGTTATTAATTTCCAGTTTCATGTAAATGTAGTCTGAAAAGATACTTGATATGATTTCAATCTTCTTAAATTTGTTAAGACTTGTTTTGTAACCTAACATGATCTATCCTGGAGAATGTGTATTTGAGAAGAATGTATATTCTGTTATTGGATGAATTGCTCTATATATGTCTGTAAGATCCATTTAGGCTAAAGTATAGTTTAAGTTTGATGTTTTCTTACTAATTTTCTGTCTGGATAATCTGCCTCTTTTTCTTTTCTTTTTTTTTTTTTTTCTTTTTTTTTTAGTTGGAGTCTCATTCTGTTGCCCAGGCTGGAGTGCAGTGGCATGCTCATAGCCATTGCAACCTCGACCAGCTGGGCTCAGGCAACCCTTCCGCCTCAGTCTTCCAAGCAGCTGGTGGAACTACAGGAGACGTCACCACACCTGGCTAATTTTCCTTGATTTACTGTAGAGATGAGGTCTCACCAAATTGCCCAGGCTGGTCTTGAACCCCTGGGCTCAGGCAATCCCCTCACCTCAGCCTCCCAAAGTGCTAGAATTACAGGGACGTGCCACCATGCCTGGCTAATTTTTTGATTTATTGTAGAGATGAGGTCTTGCCAAGTTACCCAGGCTGTTCTCAAACCTGTGGGCTCAGGTAATCCCCTCACCTTGGCCACCCAAAGTGCTGGGATTACAGGCCTGAGTCACCGCACCTGGCTGTCTGTGTCACTTCTATTTCCATTACTATGAAGTGCTAGGATCAAATTATTGGGTCTGGGTGAGATGAACCAAGTTCTCTCCTTTTAAAAAAATTATTTCATTGACAACTTTGCCCTCTGGTATAACCTGATAGCATCTCTATCCCCAACCTGGCTGTTACCTTACTTATATTTTAAGGGCTTTCCTTGGCTTTAAAACATTAATCCGCGGGTTCGAGACCCACCTGGGCAACTTGGCAAGACCTCATCTCTACAATAAATCAAAAAATTAGCTGGGTGTGGTAGCACGCGCCTGTTGTTCCAGCGACTTGGAAGGCTGGGGCGGAAGGATCGCTGGAGCCCAGCAGGTCGAGGCTGTGGTGGCCGGGAGCAGCCACTGCACTCCAGTCTGGGCGACAGAGCGAGACTCCAACTTAAAAAAAAAAAAAAAAAAAAGCCGGGCTCGGTGGCTCAGCCTGTAATCCCGCACCTTGGGAGGCTGAGGTGAGTGGATTGCCTGAGCCCGTGGGTTCGAGACCCGCCCGGGCAACTTGGTGAGCTCTCATCTCTACAATAAATCAAAAAATTAGCCGGGCGTGGGAGCGCGCGCCTGTA